>SJYT01006952.1:0-18281 GCA_006410635.1 Cephalophus harveyi | reverse complement strand
CATTAAATGTGAATCCAAAGAAAAGGCAGAGATTATCAGAATGAATAAAAAACAGGTCCAACTAGATAATGTTATAAGAGACACACCACAGATTAAAAAATACATTTGAAAGCAAAGAAATGAAAAAAAGAAATATCAAGTAAACAATAAGTGTAAGTGAACTGGATTGGCTATCCTACTATTAAACAAACTAGACTTTAAGATGAAAACTATTACCAAAGAAAAACAAAAACACCTTATAAAGGGTCACTTCATTGGGAAGATATAATGACAAATATATGTTACTTGTCTGACAACAAAGCTCTAAAATACACAAAGCAAAAGCTGACAGAATCAAAGGGAAAACTAGATAATTAAACAATAATAGATGGAGACTTCAATACTTCAATCTGGCTAATGGGCAAAACAACTAGACAGAAAATTAGAAAGACCTGAACAACACTATTAACCTATCAGAGCTAACAAACATCTGTGTCACACGTTACCAATAACAGAATGCAAATTATTCTCAAGTGAAGATGGGACGTTTTCCATGATAGACCATATGTTAGTCCATAAAATAAGACTTGATTTAAAAGAACTGAAACCATATCAAGAATGTTCTTTGATCACAGTGAAATTAAATTACAAATCAACAACACAAGAAAAATTGGGAAACCTACATATATGTGGAAATTAAACAACACATATTTTAATTTTGGGTTTCCCTGATATTTCAGTTGCAATGCAGGAGACCCCAGTTCGATACCTCAGCCAGGAAGATCTGCTGGAGAAGGGATAGGCTACCCCACTCCAATATTCTTGGATTTCCCTTGTGGCTCAGCTGGTAAAAGAATCTGCCTGCAATACGGGAGACCTACGTTCAATCCCTGGGTTGGGAAGATCCCCTGGAGAAAGGGAAAGCCTACCCATTCCAGTATTTGGCCTGGAGAATTCCATGGACTGTATAGTTCTTGGAGTCACAAAGAGTCAGACACAACTGAGCGAGTTTCACTACATTTAAATTACCCGTGGATCAAAATGACAAGAGGAATTAGAATGTATTTGAAACAAAATAAAAATAAAAATACAATGTGCCAAATGTATGGGATGCAGCTAACACAGTGTTCAAGGGGAAATTTATAGCTATAAGTGTCTACATTACAAATTAGAAAGATCTCAAATTAATAACTTTTCTATCTTAAGGAGTTAGAAAATGTGAAAAATGTTATAAAGTGTTATCAAATATCAATTTGATAAAATCAGAGTAAAGATATTAAATACATTATGTAAAATATTTTAATTAAGATCAAATTTAATAATGTTGATATATGGTTCTATGGTAGAGAGACTATTCCTATTTATTGTGGGTACAGATTGAACTATTTAGGAATGAAAGTTCAGAAACAATCAATCAATCTCTCTCTTCCTCTCTCACCATCCCTTGAAAGTGAAAGAAAGTGAAGTCACTAAGTCGTGTCCAACTCTTTGCAACCCATGGACTGTAGCCCACCAAGCTCCTCTGTCCATGGGATTCACCAGGCAAGAATACTGGAGTGGGTTGCCATTTCCTTCTCCAGGGGATCTTCCCGACCCAGGGATTGAACCCAGATCTCCCACATTCCAGGCAGATGCTTTAACCTCTGCACCACCAAGGTAGCCCTCTCACCATCCCTTACATATACACAATGTGTGTGTGGGTGGGTGGGTCTGTGTGTATGTGCATGTGTAAGGAGAAGGAGGAAGTAGTAAACCAATTGGGATGAAATGTTAATAAGTTGAATTTATATAATGAATGCATGGATATAGTCTGTATTAATGTTATTTTACAGCTTTCAGTAAGTTTAAAATTATTGAAAAAAATTTAAAAAGTAATAGAAAAAAATCAACAAAACTAAAAGCTGGCAAAGGACTTATACTCTGAAAACTCTAAGATGCTGATGAAAGAAATTAAAAGGATAAACAAAACTGAGAAACCTTCAGCTAGACTAATTCAGAAAAAGAAGGAAAGGCCTGAAATCAATAAAATCAGAAAAAAAAGTTACAACCAACACCAGAGAAATACAAAGTATCATAAGAGACTACCATGAGCAACTACACACTCATAAAACGAACAAAGAGCCTAGAAGAAACAGACAAATTATCAGAAAGGTACAATCTACAAAGACTGAATGAGGAAGAAATAGAAAATATGAACAGGCCAATTACTAGTACTGAAATTGAATCAGTAATTAAAAATTCCCCCAAAACTAAAGTCCAGGCTTCACAGGTGAATTCTACCAAACATTTGGAGAAGAGCTAACACCTATCCTTCTGAAACTATTCCAAACAACTACAGAGGAAAAACACTTTAGAACTTTATTCTATGAAGTCACCATCACCTTGATGCCAAAACCAGACAAAGATGTCACAAAAAAAGAAAATTACAGGTAACACTGATGTACATAGATGCAAAAATCCTTAATAAAGTACTACGAAACTGAATCCAACAATACAATAAAAGGATTGTACATCATGATCAAGTGGAATTTATCCCAGGGATGCAAGGAATTTTCAATATCCACAAGTCAATGTGATGCCACATTAACAAATTGAAGAATAAAAATCATAGGATCATCTAGACAGATGCAGAAAAACTTTTGATGAAACTGAACATCCATTTATGATAAAAAGTCTCCTGAAAGCAGGCATAGAGGGAACCTACCTCAACATGACAAAGGTCATATATGAAAAACCCATAGCTAACATCATACTCAATGGTGAAAAGTTGAAAGAGGAATAAGACAAGGATGTCTATTTTCATCATGTTCATTCAGCATAGTTTTAAAAGTCCTAGCCATGGCAATCAGAGAAGAAAAACAAAGGAATCCAAATTATACGGAGAAAAGTAAATCTGTCACTGTTTGCAGATGACATGATACTGTATATCCTGAAGACATGATCAGGAAACTGCTAGAGATCAATGAATTTGGTAAAGTCGTAGTATACAAAATTAATATACAGAAATCTGTTGTATTTCTAAACACTAACAACAAAATATCAGAAAGAGAAATTAACAAAACAATTCCATTTGCTATCTCATCAAAAAGAATAAAATACACAGGAATAAACCTACCTAAGGAGGCAAAAGACCTATACTCTGAAAACTGTAAGATGCTGATGAAGAAACTGAAGGCAACACAAACAGATGGAAAAACAAATATTATATGATATCACTTATATGTGAAATCTAAAAAAATGATACGAATGAACTTACAAAATAGACTCATGGGCATAGAAAACAAATTTTTGGTTACCAAAGGGGAAGGGGAGGGAATAAATTGGGAATTTGGGATTAACAGATACATTCTACTATATATAAAAGTTATCCAACAAGGACCTAGTGAATAGTACAGGTAACTATATTCAGGATCTTGTGTGTGTGTGTCCTCACAGTTGTGTCCAACTCTGCAACCCCATGGACTATAGCCCACCAGGCTCCTCTGCTCATGGAATTTTCCAGGCAAGAATACTGGAGTGGGTTGCCATTTCCTTCTCCAGGGGTATCTTGTAATAACCTATAATAGAAAAGAACCTGAAAAAGATTATGCATGTAAACCTGGATCACTGCGCTATGCATCTGAAGCTAACATAAGATTGTAAAGCAACTATACTTCAATAAAATTTAAAAGAAAAAAATAACTATCCTATGATCCAGCAATTCTATTTTTGAGTATTTATCACACGAAAATGAAAACACTAATTAGAAAAGACGTATCCCCATGTTCACTGTAACATTATTTACAATAGCCAAAATATGAAAACACCCTAAATATCTATCAGTGGATGAACAGAATAGAGAAATTATCACTCACACACACACACACACAGAGAGAAATACTACTTGGTCATCAAAAAGAAAGAAATCTTGCTGTTGACAACATGGTGGATCTCAAGGGTGTTATGCCAAATAAAATAAGCCAGACAGATAAAAACAAATACTTTATGATATCTCTTATATATGGAAGCTAAAAACAAAAGCAAACAAAACCCAAAGATACAGAAATTAGTTGTTGCAAGAGGTGGGGGGAAGGAGGTAGGAGGAGTCAGTGAACTTTATATAAACTGAAGTTAAAAAAACTATAACTAAACTGATATTATTTGATGCATAATTAAACTAATTCTTTTGCCAATCATTCTATCTTTTCTTGAAAAAAAAGTTGCCATACAAATTGACATCACAATTTTCTTTTATCATTGTTTATCATTGTGTCTTCATTATTTTTTTGACAGTTAATCTAGCAGATTAGAATTTCTTTTCTATTTTTTCATAATTTTAAGAATACATGCTTACTTTAAAAATAGAAAATATATAATCTTATTTTATTTACAAATGGTACAATAAGTGTTCGTGTTTTTTTTTTTTTAATTGCTAATTGTGACATCTGAATATGCTTCACTGTTTGGGAAATCTCTTTTAACACTTTGTCAAACAATAATTTCAAGGAAACCCAGGGGTCTATGGACCACTTGTTTCAAGAACCACAAGTTATAAGAGAACTTGCTCTATATTTAAATGGGAAGCAGGATAAAATGTAATGAGCATAAAATTTAGGTTATATGTATTATAAACCATTAAAAAAGTCCAAGTCCATTTTCAAAGACTATCCACATTCTGGATTTGTCTCATAGCTGCCAAATGGTGTGACCTCCATCCTCAGTTTTTAATATTTCTTAGGAATTAAGATTTGACCTTAAGATTTGATAATGTTCAAATTCAACATTTTTAGCAAGAATACATCATGGTGGTACAATCATAAAGACTTTTACAAAAGAAAGGAAACATCTAGTACAAGTAGGATTGCACAGATTTTCTTCTTCAGAACCTATACAGCCCAATCATAGAGGTGAAATGATATAAAAGAGTACCATAGCCCCATGGCTGCCTGTTAGAACTAGAAAACACTTTCAATAGAAATCTAAGCTAACTGGCTTTCCCAAAGGCATGCAGTCGTTTAAAGGAATTTCACTAGCAGCTTTGCCCAGCTGACTAACTTCCATTAAAAAAAAAAAAAGAGCAAAGAATGATTTTCAAAATCAGAGTTACTGTTTTCTTAAAATCACTACCCCACCCAAGCATCCTAAAACAATGGTAATTGATGATTTCCCACTTTATTAGGAAATATCTTTCAGTGATGGATAAACTGAGGAACTTCAAAGTTTGGTAATTTATTTATAGAGCATTTTAGTATCACGGCATTAAAGATTCTTTACCTATGTTGTGACTGTGTTTTTTTGTGAGTAGAATGTTCAGAAGGCTCTGAATTAATGATCTTGGTTAAAATAAATATAAAGCAAAACCAACAAAGTGACAAATAGAAAGCAGGATCAAAGACTATTTATGGCATTTCCTGGTAGCGTCAGTGTAATTAAGATCCTTTAGTTTTAAGATTTAGTTTAAGATTCTAATAGTTTTCTCAGAGGTTAATAATTTCACAGTGAAAATATGCTCACGGCTGAAAATTGGCATACAAATATTCCCTGAGCCATCAGGGAAGCTCATGTACAAATATTTAGCCCAGAGCAATTCTTTTTAAGGAAAATCTAATTAAGTTAGTCAGTGAAGGAGGGTTAAAAATGGTTGATCTGAAATCACAGAAAGAATTTTTTCTATTTTAGAAGTCTTGCCATGTCTGGCAGTGGTGACAAGGTAAGCGAATTCTTTGGAATTTACTATTAGAAAGAGAAGAAAACCATTGTTTCAGTCTCCCCTTCCTGTACCAGTTTTCATTCCCCTGATAGAATGTAGCCATTCATGAATAGTACTTTTCATGATAAATTTGAAAGATGTCAGCAAATGTTAACTGGGACCTCGGTGATAGGAGCAAAGCTTTTGATTGTATTGTAAACATCTGACACTGTGGTGGCTACAAATAATTTAACTTGAGAATTGCACTTTGTAGGGGACAAAAAAAATAAACAAGGACTTCATCACAAAAGAATCAAAGTGAAAAGAAACATCATCTCAATGAGACTGAAAAATTGTCTAACATTTCTATGCCACTCATAGTTTTAGCTTGTCTCTTCCACCTGGAGTTCTGGCTTAGAGCTGAGTTATCCGGCTTTAGAGTTTCAATTCCAGAAGCAGTGATGTGCTTCCATGAGCACACTGAGTAACAGCCTAGTTTAGGATCAGGAGGAGGGCAAACTTCTGGCCAACAGTCTTTCAATATCATAAACAGAATTTCCTGGGCTGTAGGGAAGAGTGAGTTCATAGAAACTAATTGCTTCTGTTTCATTCTGGAATTGTTGAATCTGGATTCACTGGCAACAGACACATATTGGGTTGGCCAAAAAGTTCATTTGGATTTTTCCGTACTATTAGGCAGCAGTTAGCCCTGAGCAACCAGAGGTTGCTCAAAGTCCTGGCTGCAAGTCCAATAGCCATCTACTCCCGCCAAGCTATTTACCAACACCAAACACACTCCTATCACTACTACAAAATGGTCAAGGGACTGGAAAAATCCCCACTGGCCCACTGGAGGGACTTTCTCCACTCCAGCACAAGTGCATACATCATACTGATTTGTCCTTAGATAACCTCTGGTGGCCATTGGGCTCAATGCTGCTGCTGCTGCTAAGTCGCTTCAGTTGTGTCCGACTCTATGCGACCCCATAGACGGCAGCCCACCAGGCTCCCCCATCCCTGGGATTCTCCAGGCAAGAACACTGGAGTGGGTCGCCATTTCCTTCTCCAATGCCGGAAAGTGAAAAGTGAAAGTGAAGTTGCTCAGTCATGTCCGACTCTTAGTGACCAATAAATGTTCATAAATATTATATGAATGTGTGTGTGTGCGTGTTAGTTGCTCAGTCATTTCTGGCTCTTTATGATCCCAAGGACTGTAGCCCACCAGACCCCTCTGTCCAGGGATTCTCCATGCAATAATACTGGAGTGGGTTGCCATCCCCTTCTCCAGGGGGATCTTTCCAACCAGGGATCAAACCTGAGTCTCCCACATTGCAGGCAGATTCATACAACTAATTATAACAGACTGAATTATGGGAAAGACGAGGGCAGCAGAGTCTCTTGTTATACAACCTGCAGCTGTCAGTTAAGTCTGTCAACCAAGGATACCCTGGATTATGCAAAAAAAACGTGCCTGAAAAATTCTTCACCCCAGCCCTCTGGGGCCACTGCTTCCCTTGGTTTAGCCCACCTCCTTTGAGGTGTTCTGTCTGTCCTTTCATCTTCAGCAAATTCTCTTGCAATGGGTAAGACCTCAGATTCTTCTTTGTGAAGAACCAAGGCCCACGGGAGGAGGGGCTCCAGACTCTTCCACTAACACATACCGTCTTACGGAAAAACCTGAATGAACTTTCTGGCCAACCCAATACTGTAAGTACAGAGAGAGGTCCTCCCAGGTCCCTGCTTTGCTTAACCTTTCTTGGTAACCCATACAGGCTGAAGTTAGTGACAAAAATAAATTTACCATTCCAGAAAATGAGAAGAATTCCTTTTCTGAAAAACTCGATCTGCTTTTATTTACACAATTTTATCAGCAGGTGGAATAATATTCCTAGTTCTTTATAGAGAGAGATTCAAGCACAGAGATAGAGCGGAGGGAGGAGAGATGGAATATTATGCCTGGATCAGGACTGAGGCACAAGCCCTAGGGTGAAAACAGTCTGGCCAGTACCCTCTGCCAAATCCTGACCTTTCATTCTCTATACCTCTTCTCACCAGCTCCACCCCCACACAGAAAGAAGCAAGCAAAACAGGGAAGTTCACGCCATTCAAGGACAATGAAAACTGACGTCTGTTGAGTATGATGTGTCAAACATTGTTCTAGATGCCTAAAATGTAACAAATTATTTCATTCTTGCGACCACTCAATGATTTACAGGTAAGGGAAGTGAGGCATGAAGAGGTTAATTAATTTGCCCAAATTCAGAGGTAACCAGTTCAGGCCAGGCTTGTGAATTTAAGCCTCAATGTCTTCTTCACCACAACGCACCATGCGCCCTGGTAAAGTGCTTCACCAGCGCCCACTTGGCCTCTGAGGTCCTCTTCTGTACCTTCTCTAAGATCGAAGATGTTTTATAAACTATTCACACATTTTGCTTCAGGAATAATGAATGTGTTACATTTCAGGGTACTGCCCCAGACCCTGCTGAAGGCACTATGTGATGTATTATATATGCATCCTGTTACTTTTCGAGGACTTCCCTAGTGGCTCAGACAGTAAAGCATCTGCCTCCAATGCGGGAGACCCGGCTTCGATCGCTGGGTCGGGAAGATCCCCTGGGGAAGGAAATGGCAACCCAGTCCAGTACTCTTGCCTGGAAAATCCCATAGACGGAGGAGCCTGGTAGGCTACAGCCCATGGGGTCGCAAAGAGTCGGACATAACTGAGTGACTTCTCTTTCTTTCTATTACATTTCAAAACAACAATGAATTTAAAACCTATTTGGCCCCAGGAGTTTCTGAATTGTGGACCCCATAGAATGTATTTTTTTCACACATAACTTATGAAAAGGAGATGGTTAAGACAAGGTCTGGAAGATATATTCTGACTTATGCCCTCATCAAGTACACAAGAAAACTTGTCCAGAAAGAAATTTAAGCGTTTAACTAGCTAGTTAGTGGCAGAACAGGAAAGAGAGGCCCAGATCAGGAAACTGTTCTCCAGAGCTCCTGCTAACACAACTTTGTCAAGGGCTCCATGCTTCCCTGATTTGGGGCAAAACATCCAATGGCTGTGGTGGGTTGACCAGAAGCTGGGGCAGGCCATGCCAGACCTGACCCCCAGAGTGGAAGCCTAGGACTCTCTCATCTGCAGCTCTCTTTAGGGGCAGGAGGGAACCAGCAGATAGTAACTTCACCTAAAGGTCGTTAGCAGGTTTTGCCTGTAATACTTATTTTATAATAGAAACCCCAGCTCTCTGGTCCCTCTACCCTGTCTCATACTGTACGAATTTGCATTTTAAAAAGTGATTCCAGGCAGAGTCCTCTGGCCAAGCTTTGTTTAACACAGTCATTCTCCATCGGGGCCTGCTTCCAGAGGTGCCAAGTTGCAAAGCGCCACAGGCAGCCACTCTCATCATAGCCTCTTTGTGACTGTGGTTGTGCCCTGCACAGCCTGTGCAGCTGTATTCTGTGGCCCTTCACATCAGCAGACACACTGCCCTTTAAGAATGTCAACCAGCAGACCCAGTCCCACACAGGGCATGAGCCAGGGAGGACCAGGCAAAATGAGGTAAGCTCTAACGAGCTTCTCCAGAATGTTGCAATCAGGATATATAGAAATACTAATTTTATATAAAATACATAGAAATATATATAGAAATACATAGAATTTAAAATTTCTGTATACATATGTTTGTGTTTTAGGGACAAATGTTGGTTTTACTTTTATTTCCAGTCCTTAAGCCTCTGAAAGATCATAATCTAGTCCTGGTGATACATTTTCATTTTCTGCCAACTTTTCCTTACTCTTTACCACTTACCTACCTATCTACTTTCTCCCCAAGCTAAACTTATTCCAACCCCACCCACCAAAATGTGAACACCCAAATCAAAACAAACTTGAACACAACTGTTCAGCCACTTTCTGATCAATCTTGATATCTTTAAACACCCAACCCTAGGCTGGCTTCTGACAGTCCAGTCTTTTTGTAAGCTAACAACTCACAGTGGAGTTTCAGGCACTGAGGAGGTAAGTGGAATGGCAACTTTAGGAGTTAGGCAATTGGATTTTTAAAACACTTTTCAAGGCATACCACATATCTGCTTCATTATTCATGAATATTGATGGAAAAGTCTAGCTTCCACTTATTGCATAGGACTGGTGCTTATGTTGAACATAAGCCACCATAAGTGGTGGGTTACAAAGCCAAGTAAAGCTGGTGCTGGCTGCATTATGAATTACAATTCACGAGAGGCAGATCATGTTAATGGACTGACTACTCAGTGCCCTGGAGACTAGAAACTCTTTAAAGGTCAGAAATGTCACTCTTTTTCTAGTCAACTCGGGCCTCATAGACCATTCAGTTCAGTCGCTCAGTCATGTCCAACTCTTTATGACCCCATGGACTGCAGCACGCCAGGCCCCCCTGTCCATCACCAACTCCCGGAGTTTACTCAAACTCATCCCCATTGAGTTGGTGATGCATCCAACCACCTCATCCTCCTTCGTCCCCTTCTCCTCCTGCCTTCAATCTTTCCCAGCATCAGGGTCTTTTCAAATGAGTCAACTCTTAACATTAGGTGGCCAAAGTATTGGAGTTTCAGCTTCAATATCAGTCCTTCCAGTGAACACTCAGGACTGATCTCCTTTAGGATGGACTGATTGAATCTCCTTGCTGCCCAAGGGTCTCTCAACAGTCTTCTCCAACACCACAGTTCAAAAGCATCAATTCTTCTGCACTCAGCTTTCTTTATGGTCCAACTCTCACATCCATACATGACTACTGGAAAAACCATAGCCTTGATGAGACGGAGCTTTGTTGGCAAAGTAATGTCTCTGCTTTTTAATATGCTGTCTAGGTTGGTCATAACTTTCCTTCCAAGGAGTAAACGTCTTTTAATTTTATGGCTGCAGTCACCATCTGCAGTGATTTTGGAGCCCAATAAAATAAAGTCAACCACTGTTTCCCCATCTATTTCTCATGAAGTGATGGGACCAGATGCCATGATCTTCGTTTTCTGAATGTTGAGTTTTAAGCCAACTTTTTTACTCTCCTCTTTCACTTTCATCAAGAGGCTCTTTAGTTCTTTTTCACTTTCTGCCATAAGGGTGGTGTCATCTGCATATCTGAGGTTATTGATATTTCTCCCAGCAATCTTGATTCCAGCTTGTGCTTCTTTCAGCCCAGCATTTCTCATGATGTACTCTGCATAGAAGTTAAATAAGCAGGGGGCCAATATACAGCCTTGACATACTCCTTTTCCTATTTGGAACCAGTCTGTTGTTCCATGTCTAGTTCTAACTGTTGCTTCCTGACCTGCATACAGACACATCAGCCCTTGGATTATATCCATTGGTCTTATGAATTCTTGATCCAGAAGCATCTTGTAGATGTCTCAGAAACAATAAAGAGAACTATGACAGAGTTGCTGAGAGCCAGACTCAAGGAGAAACCAAGGCATAAGCAGATGGGTGAGGAGGTAAGTGTAAATGAAGGGATGCAGGGGCATGATTTCCTGCCACAGGGCACAGAGAGCTGATGGGAAAAGGCAAACCCAAGCTGAAGACAATTTCTGATTAAGATGGACAAATGTTTTCCTTCTTCACAAAAAGGAAAACATTCCCTCCTTCATGAAAATGTGCTGTTCCCACACAGAAGTACAGGACTTCCCTGCAGCTCAAATGGTAAAGAATCTGCCTGCAATGTAGGAGATCAGGGTTCAATCCCTGGGTTGGGAAGATCCTCTGGAGAAGGGAATGGCAGGCCACTCCAGTATGCTTGCCTGGAGAATCCCATGGACAGAGGAGCCTGGCGGGCTACAATCTGTGGGGTTGCAAAGAGTCAGACACGACTGAGTGACTCACACATGGATGTACACCTCCTCTCACAGAGTGGGAAGTGTGTTATTAATAACACGATTATTAATATGAGCTGTTGGCATGTACTCAACTCTAGTGACAAAAAGAACCAGCACCAAGTCGCATTCTGATCTCAGGATAAAGAGACTAGAGACTTTATTTTCCTGGCTATACTCCATGAGAAGCAATCCACATTGCCTGGGGTGGGGAGAGGGAATGACTCATCATTCTGAAGAATAGGCAAGTGTTGTTCTGTGGTGAAAAATGTTCCTTAGTGGTAAGCTGAATGGACAGAATCTATACACCTCTGATTTGAGAGAGGAAATACAAATGTCTGTATATATGTTAGGTCTAATGTCCATGACCAAGGACAGGTTAGAAGTCATCAGATTCTTGCTCAAATCGTTGCTATTCAAATATGTGCACTAGAAAGCAGCTGTCCTCACTGGTACTCTGCACCCAGTCCCTACACGAAGAAAAGAACACCCACCTGTTGTTACAAAATTTTAAATGTGTTAAATGGTTCTCAGTGACTTAATTATTTTAATTTCTACAAATGTTGAAAATTGCTTAAATTTATTGTTTCAACCCTTTAGAATAATTATTGCTCAGTGAAGAAGGTTTTCCATGTGATTTTTAAAACAGAGAAATATTGAAATGCTTTTAAACATATCTGGCTAGCATGTGGATACATTCCACCTCAAAAGCAAATCTGCTCACAGTGTATATGGAGAGTTCAGGCTGATTAGTAAGGCAGTTCCTTTCTGATGTTTATTTGCTTGAATTGTACTTTGATTACTGAGATAAAACATTATGGGAAGATTCCCTGGAAGAGGGAATGGCTACCCACTCCAGTATTCTTGCCTGGAGAATTCCACAGCCAGAGGAGCCGGGAGGGCTATTGTCCATGGGGTGGCAAAGAGTCAGACATGACTGAGCAACTAACATTTTCACACTTTTCACATTAACTGATAAAATATTTTGGGAAAAAAGAAAAGAGAGTTGTATTAGTCAGCTAGGGATGCTACAACAAAACACCACAGACTGGGTGGCATGATAGAAATGTATTATCTGTCAGTTCTGAAGACTGGAATTCTAACATCAAGGTGCTTATGGAATTATTTCTGGTGAGATCTCTCTCCTTGGCTTGCAGATAGTTACCTTCTCACTGTGTCCTCATACGACCTTTTCTCTGTGCATGAACTACTGGTGTCTTTTTCTCTTCTTAGAAGAACATCAGTCTCATCAGGGCCCACCCTTATGACCTCATTTTATTCTTAATTACCTCCTGAAAGGTCCTATCTATAAATGCAGTCACATTGAGAATTAGGGGTCAACATGTGAATTTGGGGGAAGGGAACACAATTCGTTTCACAATAGAGCTACAATAACAAATGTATCTAGATTTGAGATTATCAAATGCTTGACGACCTGCCTGCTATGTTCCTATGAAACTAAACCTTGATCTCAATTGTAATGTCTTAGGCTTAAACCAAAGGAAAAAAATTAAGTCCATTTTCCAGGGAAAAGGAAAGAAAATGTTCCTTAGTAATAGGAGAGGACAATACCTATGGAATTGGAAAGAATAAGTAGTGTTTATCCTCTCTCAAAGCCATAGTAATATTTTTATAATATTTTATTTGCTGCATGTTATCACTACCAGCTGCTATACACAGAAAATCTTGTTTTCTATGGTCCATGCACACTGTCAGTTTAGACTGAATCTCACAAAGTAGACAGCTAAACATGCTTCATTTAGTTCCTCAAAACATACCTTATGAATGGCCAAAATTAGGAGCCAATGGAGTAAAAGGGGAGCTTGACACAAGTCAACCTATCCACAAAACAGAAGCAGGCTCATATGACAGAGAACAGACTTGAGCTGGCCATGGAGAACAGGGAGGAGAGGGATGGATTGGGAGTTTGGGGATAGTCAATCAGTCAGTTCAGTCGCTATGTCCGACTCTTTGTGACCCCATGAATCGCAGCACACCAGGCCTCCCTGTCCATCACCAACTCCCAGAGTCCACCCAAACCCATGTCGATTGAGTCGGTGATGCCATCCAACCATCTCATCCTCTGCCGTCCCCTTCTCCTGCTGCTCTCAATCTTTCTCAGCATCAGGGTCTTTTCAAATGAGTCAGCTCTTCGCATTAGGTGGCCAAAGTATTGGAGCTTCAGCTTCAGCATCAGTCCTTCCAATGAACACCCAGGACTGATCTCCTTTAGGATGGACTGGTTAGATCTCCTCGCAGTCCAAGGGACTCTCAAGAGTCTTCTCCAACACCACAGTTGGAGATTCAAACTATTATATTTAGAATGGATAAACAACAGATTCCTAATGTATTAATATACACAAGGAAATATATACAATATTCTTTGATAAATCATAATGAAAAAGAATATAAAAAAGAATGTACGTGTATAACTGAACCACTTTGCTGTAGAGCAGAGATTGGCACAGCATTATAAATCAACTAAACTTCAATTAAAAAAAAAAGAGCTTAGTGTCTAGTGGATAGGTGGCATGATGATTAATACACAGAATAATAATTTCTACATTATTTCCTCATAAACCTAGTGCTTCCCAAGGCTTTCCCAAGCTGCCTTCTCTGTTGTGCCTAAACACTTTCCGGGGACAAGTGCTTAGATAAGGACATATGCTGCTTGAAGTTTCTTCTATTCTCATCTTCATCTTCAACCTCACCCATAAAGAGTATCCAACTTTGCCTAGAACTTTATGGGTGGATGTGGATTGAATGAAGTGGAACTGAAGCTGAGGTCCTTATTTATGTCGTCATTAGGCTTGCAGTGTTGCTCGGCCATATTATGTTCTCATGAGTGCAGGGCTTTCCAGCTTTTCCCTGTCATCTCAGCACCTCATAAGTTTACAATCCAAGAAGCAAAAAAATTGAAAAACAAAGTGATCACACTAAGGACAAGGGGAAAATTTTTAAGTAAGCAAGAAGATGAATAATAAATTACAGTACAAAGTGTTGGAGTCTGAGTTGGAAAGTACCTTAAAGACCAGGTCTAATTTTTTTTTTTTTTAACTAGTTTTTGGCCATGCCATATGGCATGTGGGATCTAAGTTTTCCAACCAGCAATCAAAAACCCATACCCCCTGCAGTGGAAGCACAGCATCACACTGGCCTGCCAGGGAAGTCCCTTTCATTTTTTTCAATGAGAAAAAAAAACAAACACAAAAGCGCACTAAGACTCTCCTCTGGGAGATCAGAGTGGAGCAATGATCACAGAGGACACAGGGTCACAGGTAGAGCAACAGAGCCGCACGGTCACGCTCACAAGCTCTGGCATCAGGGCGTCGCTCGTGGCTCAGTGGTAGAGAATCTGCCTGCCAATGCGGGAGACATAAGTGTGATCCCTGATCAGGGAAGATCCCGCAGACTGCGGAGCAACTAAGGCCATACAACACAACTATTAGGCCTGCGCTCTAGAGCCAGGGAGCCACAACTACGAGCCCACACGCTGCAGATGCTGAAGTCCGTGCATCCCAGAGCCTGTGCTCCACAACGAGAGAAACCACTGCGATGCGAAGCCCAAGCCCTGCAGCTGGAAAGAGCAGGCCAGCTCTCTCCACCCAGAGAAAGCCTGCACAGCGACGAAGACCCAGCACAGCCACGAATTTAAACATTAGATTCAAAACCAAAAAAAGCTCTGGCATCAGACAGACCTGGATTTGAATCCCAGCCACCATCGCTGAGTAGCTGTGTGATCCTGGAAAAGTTGTTTGTCCTCCCATTGACTCACCATCTTCCTCTGAAAAACAAGAATAATAACGGTATGAATTAACAGAATTTTTAATTCTCTGGTAGAATTTTTTTACATGTACTATGTATAATGCTTAGACTAAGGCCTAGTGCATAGCACTCACTCAATATTAGTGACTTATTAATTTCCCCTTTGAATAACCTAGAAATATTTCATAGTTATTTGGGGATTTCAGGAATAGTTTGAAACATAGGTATGAGGAAGAGGTAAGACTCGTACAAACTCAACTATGGAAATTCTAGTTTCCACAACATATGGACTGAGGTAATATAAACTCCTCTTCAGCTACAGACATACAATTAGCGCCCCCCCCAAAAAAAAAAAAACCACACACACACACACAAAACCCAACTACACAGCTGACTGAAAATGAGAAAAGTAAATTCTGAGCCAGAAATGAAAGAGGAGCTTAGCCAGAGTTGATGGTCATGGCTGGGATGCTAAACATGGGTGCTGGAAGGGAGGAGGCGTTTGTTATTACCCACAGGGGAGTACCTGGACCGTGAACTTGCAGGTGACACAGGTCTAGAACTGAAACCTTTCGACCCTGGAAAGACTGCCTTCTCTGGGAAAGACCAGAAGAGGTCTGCCCAGTAACCTAGAGAAACAGCAATAAATCTGCTTGAGGCTCTAGGGGAAAACGTCCATGAGAAACTGTTGTTCAAAGGAGTCCTGAAACCCAGAACTCCTGTTATGGCAAATTTTCTACGACCCAGGCATGAATTTCTATACACACACACATGCGTTCCACAGACCACTGATACAGATGTGCTCATAATGAAAAACTAGAAGCCAGGAGACAGTGTAATAATATCTTTAAAATGCTGATGAAATAACATTTATTCTAAAAATTCTATACTTATTGCTCAAGACTGAAGTGAAATGAAAATACTCTGAAGCAAAGTTCGAGAAATGTTTTCCAAAAGAACCACTAGTAGATACCTTTGTGTGTGTTGTATGTGTGTTTTAGATTTTATTTTTGGAGTGTAATTGCTTTACAACATTGTGTTAGTTTCTGCTGTGCAACACAATGAATCAGCCATATGTAAACAAATATCCTTCCCTCTTGAGTTTCCCTCACATCACCTCCTCTCCCACTCCTTTAGGGCATCACAGAACACTGAGCTGAGATCCCTGTGCTATACAGCGGCTTCCACTAGCTATCTATTTTACACATGGGAATGTATATGTCTCTCTCTCAATGCTACTCTCCTAATGGATGCCTTTCTCTAAGAAAGGAACTGAACCAAGGAGGAAGGAGCAGGTAGTAACAATGAACAAATTTATAAACCTAAGTATATGTGAAAAAGTATTGGTTGTTAAACACAAACAAACAACAATAATTCCTTTCTCTCCTGCAGGAAGAAGTGTGTGTTGGGGGGGGTGGGGGTGGGGGGGAACAGGAGTGGATTTTGCTGGCCCTAAGGACATAAAGAAACCTATATGCAGGTCAGGAAGCAACAGTTAGAACTGGACATGGAACAACAGACTGGTTCCAAATAGGAAAAGGAGTACATCAAGGCTGTATATTGTCACCCTGCTTATTTAACTTACATGCAGAGTACATCATGAGAAAACACTGGGCTGGAATAAGCACAAGCTGGAATCAAGATTGCTGGGAGAAATATCAATAACCTCAGATATGCAGATGACACCACCCTTACTCAGAAAGCGAAGAGGAACTAAAAAGCCTCTTGATGAAAGTGAAAGAGGAGAGAGAAAAAGTTGGCTTAAAGCTCAACATTCAGAAAACGAAGATCAGGGCATCTGGTCCCATCACTTCATGGGAAATAGATGGGAAAACAGTGGAAACAGTGTCAGACTTTATTTTTGGGGCTCCAAAATCACTGCAGATGGTGACTGCAGCCATGAAATTAAAAGACGCTTATTCCTTGGAAGAAAAGTTATGACCAACCTAGATAGCATATTCAAAAGCAGAGACATTACTTTGCTGACTAAGGTCCATCTAGTTAAGCTATAGTTTTTCCAGTGGTCATGTATGGATGTGAGAGTTGGACTGTGAAGAAGGTTGAGCGCCGAAGAATTGATGCTTTTGAACTGTGGTGTTGGAGAAGACTCTTGAGAATCCCTTGGACTGCAAGGAGAACCAACCAGTCCATTCTAAAGAAGATCAGCCTTGGGTGTTTTTTGGAAGGAATGATGCTAAAGCTGAAACTGAAGCACTTTGGCCACCTCATGCGAAGAGTTGACTCATTGGAAAAGACTCTGATGCTAGGAGGGATTGGGGGCAAGAGAAGAAGGGGACGACAGAGGATGAGATGGCTGGATGTCATCACTGACTCGATGGACGTGAATCTGAGTGAACTCCAGGATTTGGTGATGGACAGGGAGGCCTGGCGTGCTGCAATTCATGGGGTCGCAGAGAGTCAGACACAGCTGAGTGACTGAAATGAACTGAAGGACATAACTTATGTTAATACCAATAAGAACATAATTTCTATCACTGGACAGGCAATGCATGAACTCCAGGATTTGGTGATGGACAGGGAGGCCTGGCGTGCTGCAATTCATGGGGTCGCAGAGAGTCAGACACAGCTGAGTGACTGAAATGAACTGAAGGACATAACTTATGTTAATACCAATAAGAACATAATTTCTATCACTGGACAGGCAATGCAGCCAAACTATAATGAAAGCTACTGCAAAAACATAACCAGGTGAACATAAACAGTCAAAGTAACCCAGAGGTCAACACTGTCCAGGAGCCAGGAAGGAGATGGATAACTAAAATACTTCAGGGTATTTGGCTTCGAAAAAAATTCTACCAGCACATTTTATACCACTTTCATTATGTTAAATGAAGACAATATCTCAGGTGCTCTTCACTGGATAAGAAAATGCTTATATACATCTGCTGTTTCATAGCATCATTTACTCCACTTAAGAACACTGAAGCAGTACTATTTGCATGTTTTCATCCATTTTGAGAGGGGAAAAGGTGTCCAGATAGATGTGAAGCCAAAT
>SJYT01006946.1:30466-42765 GCA_006410635.1 Cephalophus harveyi | reverse complement strand
GTGTTGACCATCTGGTGATGTCCATGTGTAGAGTCTTCTCTTGTGTTGTTGGAAGAGGGTGTTTGCTATGACCAGTGCATTTTCTTGGCAAAACTCTATTAGTCTTTGCCCTGCTTCATTCCGCATTCCAAGGCCAAATTTGCCTGTAACTCCAGGTGTTTCTTGACTTCCTACTTTAGCATTCCAGTCCCCTATAATGCAAAGGACAACTTTTTGGGGTGTTAGTTCTAAAAGGTCTTGTAGGTCTTCATAAAACCGTTCCACTTCAGCTTCTTCAGCATTACTGGTTGGGGCATAGACTTGGATAACTGTGATATTGAATGGTTTGCCTTGGAGACGAACAGAGATCATTCTGTCATTTTTGAGATTGCATCCAAGTACTGCATTTCGGACTCTTTTGTTGACCATGATGGCTACTCCTTTTTTTTTTCCCAATCCATCACTTATATTCCCTTTAATACATTTTTTTTTATTTTATTTTTACTTTATTTTACAATACCGTATTGGTTTTGCCATACATTGACATGAATCCACCATGGGTATATACGAGCTTCCAATCCTGAATCCCCCTCCCACATCCCACCCCATATCCTCTCTCTGGATCATCCCCATGCACCAGCCCCAAGCATCCTATATCCTGTATCAAACATAGGCTGGTGCTTTGTTCTTACATGATAGTATACATGTTTCAATGCCATTCTCCCAAATCATCCCACCCTCTCTCTCTCCCTCTCCCACAGAGTCCAAAAGTCCGTTATATACATCTCTGTCTCTTTTGCTGTCTCGCATACAGGGTCATCATTGCCATCTACTCCATTTCTTCTGAGGGATTCCTGCCCACAGGCGGCTGCGAGCCGGCTGCGCACCAAGCGCGGCCGAGAGGAGCTACCCCACGTCCGAGGTCAGAGGCAGCGGCCTAGAGTGCCAGGCTGGGTTGGGAAGATCCCCTGAATCAGGGCATAGCAACCCCCTCCAGTATTCTTGCCTGGAGAATCCCCATGGACAGAGGAGCCTGGTGGGCTACAGTCTGTGGGCTTGCAATGAGTCTCATACGTCTGAACGACTAAGGACAGCACAGCATTTTAAAAGTCTCTATTAAATTTGTTACAATAGTGCTCCTGTTGCTTATGTTCTGGGTTTTTGACTGCACCAAAAGGAATGTGGGATCTTAGCTTCCCAAGCAGGGATCGAACCCGCACCTCCAGCACTACAAGGCGAAGTCTTAACCACTGAACTGGCAGGGACATCCTTATATTTCTCCCTTTACTTTTTTTTATAAGGTTTCTCTGGTGCTCATGAACCCAGGATCCCAGCTTCCATTGTGTCTGTGTCTTCTTCCTCCTCTTCATCTACCACTTCTTCCTTCTTTCATCTTCCAGCACCTCTCCCTGCTTATGACAGCTTCACTGTGTCAGACACTCAGTGTATTATCTTACATTTTCCTGGGAATAACCTTCCCCCACCCCAGCCCAGGGCATCTTCCTTGGTTATAACATGTTCCTTCCCTCTCCCTTGTAATTCTTCATTTTGACTCAATATAAGCTGAGGATTAGCTGTAAAGATGGTGGAGGTTGCCTTGAAGAGCATAGTGTCCAGGAATGTGAGGGTGGTACCTGGTTCAGGTAGGCACTCATTTAGTGCTGTTAAAAACTGAATAATTCAGAAACCATGTTTTCAATGCCACTTGGTGAACAAAACAGAGAAAATTCCCTCTCTTTGTGAAGCTTACCTTACAGTGGGAGGCAGGTAATAAAGATAAACAAGTAATGAGATAGGGTAGGGCTGGGAGGGAGGTTCAACAGGGAAGGGACATATGTATACAGAGTCATGTTGTTGTAGAAACCAACACAACATTGTAAAGCAATTATCTTCCAATAAGGGACACATCTCACTCTTGGGGCTTCCCTGGTGGCTCAGACGGTAAAGAATCCACCTGCAATGCAGGAGACCCAACACCCATCCCTGGGTCAGGAAGATCCCCTGGAGAAGGGGATGGCTACCCACTCCAGTATTCTTGCCTGAGAAATCCCATGGTCAGGGAAGGCTGGCAGGCTACAGTCTATGGGGTCACAAGAGTCAGACACGACTTACTGACTAAACCACCAGCACATAGTTGATTTACAATATTGTGTTAATTTCTGCTGTACAGCAAAGTGATTCAGTTATACACATATATACATTCCTTTTGGGGCTTCCCAGATGGCTCAGAAGGTCAAGAATGGTCCTGCAATACAGGAGACGCAAGAGACATGGTTTCAGTCCCTGGGTCGGGAGCACCCCCTGGAGGAGGAAATGGCAACCCACCTCAGTATTCTTGCTGGGAGAATCCCATGGACAGAGGAGCCTGGGAGGCTACAGTTCATAGGGTCGCAAAGAGTTGGACACGACTGAGCAACTGAGCTCAAAAATAAAAAAAGAATGATAATGACAGGGAAAAAAATGATAAGTAAAATACACAGTTCAGTAGAGAGGAACACGTTCTCTCGCAGATGTTACCAGTGCTCTTCTCAGATTCCCTGGACTCCATTCCCACCCGGCCTGACCCCAGGGCTCCCCCTGCAAACCTCAGAAGGCTTCCCCTGGCAGCTGAAGGACACTTGCCCAAGCACAGCGATGGGAGATGCTGCAAAATTTAAGTCCCAACTCCACCCCACCCCCAGCCCCAGGGCAGCTGATGAGAATTGGTGGATAAACACCCTCACTTCCTTATGCCTCAGACATACTTCAGGGTGTGTCTATGCAGTGTCTCCGAGTTCCCCAGCAGGATGGAGTCCCAGTTGCCCACAACAGTAACCTCGGATTGCCATACCCTGAACTGGCTTCCTTCCCCTCCCATTCTCTCCCACTAACCCTAACCCTAACCTGACTTGCGTTCCTGGGATCACCTCCCATATAAACCACTGCATTCAAACCCGTGTCCAAGATCTTTCTACTGGGCAAGACAAGTGTCAAGGAAAACATGAGGCAGAGAAAGAGGAGCTGAAGTATGGAGTGGGGCACAATCTCAGATTGCATGATAAAGGCTTCACTGAGATGATTTTGATAAAAGACTAAATGGAAGAAGGAATGAAGCTCCGAAATAGGGACACTGCCAAGCCTATGACACCATCTTATATTCCGAGCCATGCTGCCGTTATTTAGTCACTAAGGTGTGTCTGACACTCTGTGACCCCGTGAACTACAGCATTCCAGGCTTCCCTGTCCTTCACTATCTCCTGGAGTTTGCTCAAACTCATGTCCATTGAGTCAGTGATGCCATCCAACCACCAGCCCTCTGTCACCCCCTTCTGCTCCTGCCCTCAATCTTTCCCATCATCAAGGCCTTTTCCAATTTGTTCACATCACGTGGCCAAAGTAGCATTTGTTGAACTTGGGGTATTTTCTCCTCTCTGGTGTTTGAAAATGAAGTGTCTGCCCCAAGTAATTTGGTGAGGTTTGGATTTTCACTGCCAGAAGCAAAATATTGATTTTCCCTCACAGCATTTTGATATAAATGCATGTGAAACCCTTAGGGCATCTTGCCCTCTTATTATAAGATATCTCGTCAACTGTCTCAGCTCAAGGCCACAGAATGGCTCAATACTAAGACATTCTCTCTCAGAGGAATTCTCAACAAAATTTCTTGAGTACCGATATGAACGTGGGGAGGATTCATGTCACTTTCACTTAGTCTCCAAAGAATAAAACGTCACTCCCTACAGTCACCCTAAGCTTACTGCATGACACACTAGCCCGATGTGTGCAGTGATCTGCAATATATGCCTCAAATCTGGAAAGAGAGAAAGACAGCTTCACAGAGTCATTGGCTCCTAAAATTAGAAGCGACCTCAATAGGTAAATCTCTTACTCAAGACAGGAATCCCTGGCTCCACCATTCCTAATTGGGAGATCACCAGTTCCTGCTCAAACACCTCGAATCAAGCCATCCTTACTCCAAACAAGCCAACTTATTCCATTTTTTGTTGTTGTGGTTTGGTCGCTAAGTCATGTCCGACTCTTTTGGGACGCCACGGACTGTACACCAAGTGCCTCTGTCCATGGGATTTCATAGGCAAGAAAACTGGAGCAGGTTGCCATGTCCTCCTCCAGGGGATCTTTCCAACCCAGGGACTGAACCTGCATTTCCTGCATTAGTAGGCGGATTCCTTACCACTGAGTTGCCAGGGAAGCCCATTTCATTTTTCACCAGCTTGTAACAGAATTCTTCATATTGACTGGTGTTTCTTTACACTTCCTCAGTATTCTTCCCAGAAACATAAAAACAAAACTAAATTCCCCTTCCACTTGGCCAATACGTTCCCCATAAATGAATTCCTGGAATATGCTCAGAAAAACTCATGGGTTCCACAGCCATCTGTAAGCTGACAACTCTCAAATCCATATCTCTAGTTCTGATCCCCAGACTTACCCAAGTCAAATGCCAAATGACACTTCAAGTAGATACCCCATAGGTCCTCAAACTCAACATATCCAAAACCAATCAATACTTTCTAAACTAATTCTTGTACAGTCACTAAGTCGTGTCCAACTCTTTGTGAACCATGGACTGTAGCACATGGACCCCATGCACACCAGGCTTCCCTGTCCTTCACTATCTCTCAGAGTTTGCCCCAACTCATGTTCCTTGAGTTGGTGATGCCATCCAACCATCTCATCCTCTGTTGCCCTCTTCTCCTCCTGCCCTCAATCTTTCCTGGCATCAGGGTCTTTTCCAATGAAACATCAGTTCCTTCTCATTAGGTGGCCAAAGTACTGGAGCTTCAGCTTCAGCATCAGTCCTTCCAATGAATATTCAGGGTTGATTGCCTTTAGGAGTGACTGTTTTGATCTCCTTGCTGTCCAAGAGACCCTCAATAGTCTTCTCCAGCACCACAATTTGAAAGCATCAACTCTTCAGTGCTCGGCCTTCTTTACACTCCAACTCTTACTGTATACATGACTACTGGAAAAAACATAGCTTTGACTATGTGGACCTTTGTTGGCAAAATGATGTCTCTGTCTAGGTTTGTCATAGCTTTCCTTCCACGGAATAAGCATCTTTTAATTTTGTGGCTGCAGTCACTGTTCTCAGTGATTTCAGAGCCCAGGAAATTAAAATCTGTCACTGTTTCCACTTTTTCCCCATCCACTTTCCATGAAGTGATCGGATCAGATGCCATGATCTTTGTTTTATGAATGCTGAGTTTTAAGCCAGCTTTTTCACTCTCCTCATTCACCTCATCAAGAGACAGTGTTCCTTTCTGCATTTCACCATTGGAGTGGTATCATCTGCATATCTGAGTTTGCTGATATTTCCCCCAGCAATCTTGCTTCCAGCTTGTGAGTCTTCCAGCCCAGTCTAAACTAACAGATCTGTCTGTATTCCCTATTCTGGATAACAACCTCATTTCTTCTCCAGCCAGAAATTAGCAAAATACATCTCAAACCTTTTAATTTATTTCTATTTCCTTTTACCACCATCCCAGTCCAAACTGCCAATATCTCTTTCCTAGACAATCCTATTCTTAATTTTATTTCCCTACCATCTCTCACCCTCCCTGTCTCAGCAAAACCTCAATCCATTCTCCAAACAGCACTCAGAATAATCCTTCTAAAATGCAAATATGATCACACAACTTCTCTGCTTAAAATCCTTTTGTGCTGAAGTGTGCCACATCTCTGGGGCTGCCATGGGAACTGACGTTGAACTGGCAGATGTTGGTCAGATCAAAACTGATGCTAAAAGGTAAGAATAATAAATAAAGCTTCTAAAGTAATAGTAAGGAGACTTCTTTCCTCACATGCACAATTCCTGGGCCAATCTAAGTATTCTGTGATAGGGAGCTCTAAGAGAACTCTAAGATTGACTTGGTTGATTTTTATAGGAAAGGGCAAAATTTACTCTAGAAGAGAAGAAAACATAGAAGATAAGAGAGTAGAGACAAAAGGATAAAAGTCAGCAGAGGGTATTTTTGAATTTCTGAAAATTTAGAGGAGAATAAGAGAGTTTAGAGGCACTTACCACATCACAGTAAGGGAGACCTCAAGAAGATGAATGGGTAAAAAACTTTTTTAAAAAGTTTTGCAGTTTTATGAATATCATCTCCACTTCACATTGTCCAAAAGATTACAGTAAAACCTTACATTGCTTTGCAATTATTTTTACATGTTAGACTAGTGTTTCTGTGCCTGGTATAATGAACAGAGATAGGCTCTATGGTAAGAATGAAATAATCCAATTTTCTGCCTCCAAAATCTGCCTAATACTTAGTAGTATGGTATTAAATAAAGTGTTGCTTCATGGTGTTGTATCTTAAGTACCATGACTTCTAAACATTCCACCCCTCACCCCACCTCAACTCCCAACCAAGTATGAAAACCACTGGTCTTGACTTAGTTCTATTTAAACGGAAGTACAAAACTTGCCCGTATGATTGCAAGCTCACAATATTATACACCATGCACACCACAGATTCCTTGGAAGAAAAGCTATGTCCAACCTAGATAGCATTTTCAAAAGCAGAGACATTACTTTGCCGACTAAGGTCCGTCTAGTCAAGGCTATGGTTTTTTCCTGTGGTCACGTATGGATGTGAGAGTTGGACTGTGAAGAAGGCTGAGCACCGAAGAATTGATGCTTTTGAACTGTGGTGTTGGAGAAGACTCTTGAGAGTCCCTTGGACTGCAAGGAGATCCAACCACTCCATTCTGAAGGAGATCAGCCCTGGGATTTCTTTGGAAGGAATGATGCTAAAGCTGAAACTCCAGTACTTTGGCCACCTCATGCGAAGAGCTGACTCATTGGAAAAGACTCTGATGCTAGGAGGGATTGGGGGCAGGAGGAGAAGGGGACGACCGAGGATGAGATGGATGGATGGCATCACGGACTCGATGGACGTGAGTCTGAGTGAACTCCGGGAGATAGTGATGAACAGGGAGGCCTGGCGTGCTGCGATTCATGGGGTCGCAAAGAGTCGGACACGACTGAGCGACTGAACTGAACTGAACTGAACACCACAGATTTCTCACTATAGAAGTTTATTTCTATATGCTAGCTGCACAATAGGCATCTTACCCTTGGAATGCAACCAATCTGTTCTTACTGGGCTTAGTTAGAGATTATCTAGGATGCAGTTTTATTATCACACCTGACCAAAGCCTTTGCATTGCCAAATTGTCTCTATCACAATGGCTTCCACTTTAAGCTAATAAGAGCTCAATAGGCTTTCCCAAAACTGATGGTGCGCTTAGACCGAAATCATTGTAAAAAGCAAAACCACGTGGGAAATTAGAAAAGCCAGCAGTGAGTCTGAATGAGAATGCATCTCCTCCCACGAAAAGGTCTTCTCATTAGACATCGAGTTGGAGATGATGGATGACCAGAGAGAAGAATCCTGTGATTTGTTTTCCACAGACTGAAGGTGACCATGGCAGGCACTTCTTGTCTCAAGAGTGGGGATCTGGACCAAACTGCATCTAAAGGATTCATTCCAGCAGGGATAGTCTTTGAAGGAATGCTCCAGGCTTACAAACCAGAGAACTTTGAAGAGCATGATCATAAAAGGCCCAAAAAACTGAAAAGCAGATACAGAGCAGGGATGTCTCTGTGACTCTCCCACGAGATCCAATTGGCCTTGAGATCCCCGAAACATATCCTCAGGGTGGTCTTCTAGGTTAGGAACCATTTAGGCCTGAAGTAGACCTCCTTTCTCTATCAGTAGAGATTATCTTGGCTGCAAAGAACAGCCCACTTAAATCTGTATGATTAATTAAGGAAATTGACTGACCCACAGCTCTTAAAAGCAGTGATTAGATATGATTTGATCAGAGCTGTGGCTCTTCTCTCTTCGATTCTCTTTCTCCTCTTTCCATGTGTCTGCTTCACATTGGCCAAAGCAGTTTTAAGACTAACTTCATAAATATGTCCAGAGGAAGAGAAGGCATCCTGGTGCCTGGTGGCTCTCCCTCAAAGTCAAAAAGAACACTCTACCAGAGGTTCCCAACAGGCATCTGGGGACCTTATTGTGACACATTTATTCCAGAATCAATAGTGGTGACACTGAGAACTACCCTTAAACCAATCAGAAATCCCCTGGAACTGGGGATGGGCTCAGCTTTCCTTGCCGTCCTTAAGCTGTGTTGGTGAAGGTTACATTCCTGGATTTAAAGATGGGTGCTTTGCTACTAGGCATACACCCTGAGAAAACCATAATTGAAAAAGACATGTGTACCTCCATGATCACTGAAGCACTATTTACAGTAGCCAGGGCAGGGAAGCAACCTAGATATCCATCAACGGATGGATAAAGAGGTTGTGGTACATATATACAATGGAATATTACTCAGTCATAAAAAGGAATAAATTTGAGACAGTTCTAGAGAGGTAGATGAACCTAAAGGCTATTATACAGAGTGAAGTTTAAGTCAGAAAGAGAAAAACAAACATTGTATATTAATACGTGTGTGTGTGTACTCACACTAAGTCACTTCAATTGTGTCTGACTCTGTGCAACTCTATGGACTGTAGCCCATCAGGCTCCTCTGTCCAAGGGATTCTCTAGGCAAGAATACCGGAATGGGTTGCCGTGCCCTCCTCCAGGGATTGAACCCACGTTTCTGATGTATCTTGCATTGGCAGGCAGTTTCTTTACCACTAGCACCACCTGGGAAGCCCCACATATATACATGGAATCTAGAAAAATGGTACTGCTGAAACTGTTTGCAGGGCAGGAATAGAGGTGCAGACACAGAGAATGGATTTGTGGCCACAGCCAGGGAAGGAGAAGGCGAGACAAATCGAGAGAGTAGCATTAAAACATATACGTGCTGCTGCGGCTAAGTCGCCTCAGTCGTGTCCAACTCTGTGCGACCCCATAGACGGCAGCCCACCAGGCTCCGCCGTCCCTGAGATTCTCCAGGCAAAAACACTGGAGTGGGTTGCCATTTCCTTCTCCAATGTGTGAAAGTGAAAAGTAGCATGGATAAAAGAGATAGCCAGTGGGAAATTGCTATGTAAACAGGGAGCTCAAACCAGTGCTCTGACAACCTAGAGGGTGGGATGGTGGGGAAGGGAGGCTCAAGAGGTAAGAGAGATCTGTATACTTATGGCTGTTCCAAGGTGTTCTATAGCAGAAACTAACACAACATTGTAAAGCAATTATCCTCTAACTAAAAATAAAGTTTTAAAACAGACGGGTGCTTTGGAAATGGGGAGAAGAACTGGGAGAAAACAAACAACATCTGCATTTCACGTGGCAGCCCTTCCCTTTTCTCAGTCCGCATTCCTGGGGTCCAAGAAGAGAAACAATAACCAGAGCAACAGTCCACAGGAGTCTCGGATTCGGGTATGAGTTTTAGCCAAGACTGTGGGCTTGTCCTAGGCAGTTTACATAGACTTGAAAATCACTGACCCATTTCATTTCCTCCAGTGATGTGCCCAATTGTCAGTTCTATATTCTGACAGAGGCTTTTAAAAGCTCTATGCTCAATTCTTTGGAATTGAGAATACAGAGTGATACCATATAATGAAGTCATATCTTTACAACACCTCTCTTCATTTTTCATTGTCATTAAGCCGGAAAATTCAACTATTCAGCATGATGATCATTTCCAGCCTTTGATAAGATTTTTCCATTTTCTCTCTATTTTAATGCTTTTAAATTGTAATAAAGCTTTAAAGACTGAGCTACCAATAGTTTCATTTGTCTGTCTTTCAACTGTAATGAATACAGATGGGCACAGAGGAAAGGGAATCCAGGATTTGCTCTAATCCTATAATCTTTCTCATTTGCTTGTGAAAGGTTGAATAATTCCAGATGAATACCTTGTAATGCTAGCGTTTTCTCATACCAATGATTTATTTTCTCATCAACACTAAAGGAATATTCAATATAATATGCATATATAAGTTACAAAATAATAAACACCTACATATGAAAAGCCATAAGTAACCAGTATAATCAGAAATAATATGTAAGTCTGCATGCATATACACATATCACTAAATAGAGAAACACTTCCTACAAAAGAGACCACAGATATGACTAAATAAAAAAGTACTGAGAGCATTTTCTGCCCCATAAAATAAGAAATTATTTTGTTTGCTTTCTAACAATGTTTGTCCAAATATTATAGTTGATCTATCTGTATTGTGATACACTGTGACATTAAAATTCTTCCACTGGAGTCCACTTGGAAAATTTCATTTCCCTGTCTTTTACCCAGTCATTTGTCAGTCTAGTTATGTGAAAAAAAAAAGAATTAACTTCTGCTTGCTTATACATCTCTGGAGAATTGATGCATTCTACATAAATTTCACTGTTTCCCCAGTTGAAAAAAGAATCAAACCCTGAGTGTTCTAGGGTCATCGAAGCAAGAAGAATATTAATCAGCTCAATTTCCCTTGATCTGGTGGTACACGTAGTACAATGTGTAGCTAGGATAATACAAGTAATAAGGATGATGATATCATAAAATGATATAGATAATGGTAAGTAGTGATCTTATGATCCACAGTGAGCTCTGCCTATTAACTGAGAGAAATTGCATGAAATGGCAAACCTTTATAACGTAGGGGCATAAAGCATCTTTGAAGGAAAATTCAGAGTGAGGAGTGGTAGATATACGGGACACATGTTTATTTCCTCTTCAGTTTCATCTGTCTCTTGCAAAAGAGTTTCTCCAATTCCATCTTGTTACCAACACTCCCACTTTGAGGGGAATGATTTTCCCTCTCTAATATTCTGACTCAAATGTGTATAAAATCAAACTCCAATTCATCTGTCCCCATATAAGAGAAGCTGGAGTTAATTTCCAAATAAGACAAAAATACCCAGAGAACTTAAGATTTAAATTTACAAAACATAGTTCCCAGATTCCAGCTCACTCAGTTCATAAGCCCTGTTTCGTTTAACATCCTATTTCATATGTGTTAAAAGAACTAAAGAAAGGTAGTTCAGGTTACTTTCCCTATGTTTAGGATGAATTTGAAAGAGAACTAGAACATTAAGAGATTGTATGTGTATAGTAATGCTTGTGTATGGAATCTAGAAAAATGGTACTGATGAACCTATGTTCAGGGCAGGAATAGAGACACAGACACAAAGAAGAGACTTGTGGACACAGAGAAGACGGTGGGACAAACTGAGAGAGTAGTACTGAAACATACACAGGTAATACACAGGTAATACCTGTGTGTATCGCCACAGGTGAAACAGAAGGCTAGGGGGGTTGCTGTATAACACGGGGAGCTCAACCTGGCGCTCTGTAACAACCTAGAGGGGTGTGGTGGGAGGTGCGAGGGATGGTTAAGAGTGTGGGGATGTACGTATACTTACATCAGTGATTCACACTGTTGTAGCAGAAACACACACAACATTGTAAAGCAATTATCCTCCAGTTAAAAAATATTTTTTTAATATATTGTTACTAATACTGGGCTTTTCCAGTGGCGCAGTGGTGAAGAGGCCACCTGCCAAAGCAGGAGACACAAGAGACACAGGTTCCATCCCTGGGCTGGGAAGAGCCCCTGGAGTAGGAAATGGTAACTGGCTCCAGTATTCTTGCCTGGAGAATCCCACAGACAGAGAAGGCTGGCAGGCTACAGTCCACGGGGTAGCAAAGAGCTGAGCACACACACATACTAATTATAAATAAAGACGCACTTTTGGGAAAGATGTTTTTTAAAACGATTGAAAGTGTTAGTCACTCAGTCCTGTCCAACTCTTTGCGACTCCATGGACTGTAGCCTGCCAGGCTCCTCTCTCCATGTTACATGGTTCCCAAAAAAAGATGATATATATAGTTCAATCATGAAAGTGTATTATTTTATAGACAGGTACATCTTTTTATTCAGATTCAAGCAAATTTAAATTAATAATATCATCAATTTAAAACATTTACTTGAGTTTCCTCCAGCTGTCTGGGGAGGCCTTACAAATAGCTGTGAAAAGAAGAGAGGCGAAAAGCAAAGGAGAAAAGGAAAGATATAAGCACCTGAATGCAGAGTTCCAAAGAATAGCAAGAAGAGATAAGAAAGCCTTCTTCAGTGATCAATGCAAAGAAATAGAGGAAAACAACAGAATGGGAAAGACTAGAGATCTCTTCAAGAAAATTAGAGATACCAAGGGAACATTTCATGCAAGGATGGGCTCGATAAAGGACAGAAATGGTATGGACCTAACAGAAGCAGAAGATATTAAGAAGAGGTGGCAAGAATACACAGAAGAACTGTACAAAAAAGATCTTCACGACCCAGATAATCATGATGATGTGATCACTAATCTAGAGCCAGACATCTTGGAATGTGAAGTCAAGTGGGC
>SJYT01006946.1:0-24496 GCA_006410635.1 Cephalophus harveyi | reverse complement strand
CGCAAAGAGTCGGACACGACTGAGCGACTGAACTGAACTGAACTGGGAATCGGATAGCAGCTGATAAATCCAGGACCCACCCTGCCGTCATCTCCCAAGGCATAGGGTTGAGATCCTTGAGGATCTAAGGGTAAAATTAACACAGATGAGCGCCCAAAGCAATATGTGAACCATAAACTTTCAGATGTTCAAGCTGGTTTTAGAAAAAGCAGAGGAACCAGAGATCAAATTGTCAACATCTGCTGGATCATCGAAAAAGCAAGAGAGTTCCAGAAAAATATCTATTTCTGCTTTATTGACTATGCCAAAGCTTTTGACTGTGTGGATCACAATAAACTATGGAAAATTCTGAAAGAGATGGGAATACCAGACCACCTAACCTGCCTCTTGAGAAATCTGTATGTAGGTCAGGAAGCAACAGTTAGAACTGGACATGGAACAACAGACTGGTTCCAAATAGGAAAAGGAGTACATCAAGGCTGTATATTGTCACCCTGCTTGTTTAACTTATATGCAGAGTACATCATGAGAAATGCTGGGCTGGAAGAAGCACAAGCTGGAATCAAGGTTGCCAGCAGAAGTATCAGTAACCTCAGATATGCAGATGACACCACTCTTATGGTAGAAAGTGAAGAGGAACTAAAAAGCCTCTTGATGAACGTGAAAGAGGAGAGTGAAAAAGTTGGCTTAAAGGCCAACATTCAGAAAACGAAGATCATGACACCTGGTCCCATCATTTCATGGGAATTAGATGGGAAAACAGTGGAAACAGTGTCAGACTTTATGTTTTTGGGCTCCAAAATCACTGCAGATGGTGACTGCAGCCATGAAATTAAAAGACGCTTACTCCTTGGAAGGAAAGTTATGACCAACCTAGATAGCATATTAAAAAGCAGAGACACTACTTTGCTAACAAAGGTCTGTCTAGTCAAGGCTATGGTTTTTCCAGTGGTCACGTATGGCTGTGAGAGTTGGACTGTGAAGAAGGCTGAGCGCCGAAGAATTGATGCTTTTGAACTGTGGTGTTGGAGAAGACTCTTGAGAGTCCCTTGGACTGCAAAGAGATCCAACCAGTGTATTCTAAAGAAGATCAGCCCTGGGTGTTCTTTGGAAGGAATGATGCTGAAGCTGAAACTCCAGTATTTTGGCCACCTCATGTGAAGAGTTGACTCATTGGAAAAGACTCTGATGCTGGGAGGGATTGAGGGCAGGAGGAGAAGGGGACGACAGAGGATGAGATGGCTGGATGGCATCACCAACTCGACAGACACGAGTTTGGGTGAACTCTGGGAGATGGTGATGGACAGGGAGGCCTGGCGTGCTGCGATTCATGGGGTCACAAAGAGTCAGACACGACTGAGCAAATGAACTGAACTGATGCCTAGTATGCTCAAGGATGCTAAAGGGAAGATTTTCAACTTGGAACCAGAAATTACAAAAGTGAACCGAAGGAGAATTATAAATTTTTTTTAATAAAATAATTGAAATTAAGATTTCCTGTATGTGTCAAACAGCACTCAAAACACAGTCAAAAGGAGAATTAGTAATTGCAAGGTAAGTTAAAAACTGTCCAAACTGAATGAAAAAGAAACAAGAGGACTGACAGTATAAAAATGGGTAAGACATATAGTGGATATAGTAAAAGAATAATTAAAACATAAAAGGAAAAAGACAGAAGAAATGGAGAGTTAATGGCTGAGAAGGTTTCCCAAGCTGGTGAAAAATATCAAGCCAAAGCTCTGAAATGCCCTATAAACCTCAAGTAAGATAAATGCAAAGTAAAATACACTTAAGCAAACCATAGTAAAACTGCTGAAAGAGAAAGAGAAAAATGTTGAAAGCAGCTCTTCCAAAATAAATATTGCCTTCAAAAAAGAAAATATCACTTTCCGACAGAAACAACAGAGGCCAAAAAATAACACATACTGTCTTTGAGGGGAAATGCATAAGTGCTTTGAAAAGAAAAAAAAAAAAATTCTGCCAAACTATACCCAGTGAAAATGTCTTTTAAGAATGCTCATAATACCCTTGGTATGCTTTCACTGCCAAGGACCAAGGTTCAATCTCTGGTTAGGGAAACAATATCTTGCAAGCCACACTATGTGCAGAAAAAAATAAGAAAAGAATGCTAGTAATATTTTAATAGTAATATTTTATAGTAATATTAAGAATATTTTCAAGCAAACAAGAAAGCCACTTCTAGACCCATACAAAAGGAAATATCAAAACGTGTCCTACATGCAGGGAGCTCAGACCTAGTACTCTGCAACAACCTAGAGTGGTGGGATGGGGTGGGAGGTGGGAGGGAGGTTCAAGAAGGAGGGGACATATGTATACCTATGGCTGATTCATGTGCTGTATGGCAGAAACCAATGCAACGTTGTAAAGCAATTATCCTCCAAATAAAAATAATTTTTTAAAGGTATTCTATAGGCAAAAAATAATAATAATAATCCCAGGTAGAATATAAGAAATTTAAGAAATAAAAGAATGAACAGAGAAAAAAGTAGAAAATAAACAAATACTGTTTGTACAAAACAATAACACTAATATCTTGCAGGACTTAAAATACAAATAGAATTAAATAAAACATACAGCAATAATAGGTCAGGATGAGTATAAATGAAGTTAAAGTATTCTTGAATTTTCTTGAAAGGTTCTTGAATTTTCCTGGAAAAGGTGAAAGTACTTCTTTATATTAAAGTTTAATAAGTCAAAGACAGACTGTTACCTGTGATCAAAAGTAAACATTAGAAGCACAGTAAAATATTTTAAAATCAACTTACTAATAGAGAAAAATGAATAATAAAAAGATTTTAACTCAAAAGAAGGCAATAAGAAGTTGAAAACAAGTAGGAAGATCATAGGTTTATCACTAACTATTTCAGTAATTGGGCTTCCCAAGTGGCTCAGTGGTAAAGAATTCGCCTGCCAAGCAGGAGACTCAGGTTCTATCCCTGGGTCGGGAAAACTCCCTGGAGAAGGAAATGGCAACCCATTCCAGTATTCTTATCTGGACAGAGGAGCCTGGCAGGCTACAGTCCAGTAGGGTTGCAAAAGAGTCAGACACAACTTAGCGATTAAAACAGCATTTCAGTAATTAGTAATACATTAAATGTAAGTATTTAAATGTTCCATGTAAAAGCTAACAAGTTAAAGGAACCCAAGGAGAGAGTCATTGGAACTCCCAATCTACAGCTGGTAGCTCAGAAGCACAAGTAACAAACTGGGCTTTCCACTGGCATCTGAAGTGGGGGCAGGGGTGCAGTAAGACTGAGCCTTAAACCTGTGGAATCTATGCTATTTCTAGGAAAATAGTATCAGAGGTTAAGGCGTCTGCCTCCAATGCGGGAGACCCAGGTTCGATCCCTGGGTCGGGAAGATCCCCTGGAGAAGGAAATGGCAATCCACTCCAGTATTCTTGCCTGGAGAATCCCATGGACGGAAGAGCCTAGTAGGTTACAGTTCACGGGGTCGCAAAGAGTCGGACACGACTGAGCGACTGACACGACACGACACGAGTATCAGAATTAAGTTGAAGTGTGGGACATCCAGCTGGCGTCTGGCAATTTCTTTGTGGTGGGGGGGAAATGCCTCACCCCACATTGAAACTGGATCCAAGAACCCAACAAAAGTGTTGGAGAAAACGTAGAGCACCTAGAACTCTAACCCATTGCTGCTGAGGATGTAAAATGGTACAAGCACTTTGGAAAACATTTTCTCATTTTCTTGAAGTTTAAATATGTACCTAAGATATAACAGCCATTCTACTCCTAGGCATTTACCAGAGGGAAAGGAAAGCATATGTTCACACAGAATACTCATACACAAATGTTTGCAGCAAGACAGGAAGCTAAAATGAGCCTTGGAGGTGCTGGTTATATTCTATTTTTTAACCTGGGTGGGGAATACGGGTGTGCTCACTTTGTGATAATTCCTTGGGCTCTACGCTTAAAATCTGTTCACTTTTCTATATGCTTGTTATTTTAAATAACAAATTTTTTTCAAGTCTACAAAAGAAAATATCCCTAAAATATCACTAAATCAAAATATTTATTGCTCCTTTCAGTATATAATACAAAACTATCATCGCCATGGAGCTAGTGGTGACATTTAAACTGAGGGCTAGCAGTTGAGGAGAGAGTAATTTATGTAAGTGAGTGAGTGAAGTCGCTCAGTCGTTTCTGACTCTTTGCGACCCCATGGACTGTAGCCTACCAGGCTTCTCCCTCCATGGGATTCTCCAGGCAAGAGTACTGGAGTGGGTTGCCATTTCCTTCTCCAGGGGATCTTCCCCACCCAGGGATCGAACTCTGGTCTCCTGCATTCCAGGCAGACACTTTAACCTCTGAGCCACCAGGGAAGTCCCAATTTATGTAAAGGAATCAGTTAAAAAAAAAAAAAAATTAAGTTTATGTCCTTGCCTGAAAATATGAAAAGTTAAAACCTTGTTTTCTCAGCTGCTTGGCAAAGTATATCAGTCTCATTATTGTGAGGTATTTCTAACAGGAGCAAAATAAACATGGTTTGCAACAACAGTAAAAGTGTGTGTGTGTGTATCCAAATCTGAAGTTGACCTAAAATTTTACTTTAAGTAAAGTGACAAAAATTGCAGAGACAACTTCTCCTGCATTCCAGGCAGACACTTTAACCTCTGAGCCACCAGGGAAGTCCCAATTTATGTAAAGGAATCAGTTAAAAAAAAAAAAAAATTAAGTTTATGTCCTTGCCTGAAAATATGAAGTTAAAACCTTGTTTTCTCAGCTGCTTGGCAAAGTATATCAGTCTCATTATCGTGAGGTATTTCTAACAGGAGCAAAATAAACATGGTTTGCAACAACAGTAAAAGTGTGTGTGTGTGTGTATCCAAATCTGAAGTTGACCTAAAATTTTACTTTAAGTAAAGTGACAAAAATTTCAGAGACAATAAATATCTTGCACATAGTTTTAAAAGTTAGTTGCAGAATATATTTAGAATGGATAACCAACAAGGTCCTACTTACAGCACAGGAAACATTGCTCAATGTGATGCGGCAGCCTGGATGGGAGGGGAGTTTGGGGGAGAATGGATCCATGTATATGTACGGCTGGGTCCCTTTGATGGTCACCTGAAACTATCATGACATTGTTAATCAGCTATTCTCCAATATAAAATAAGAAGTTTTTTAAAATGTGTATATATGTATAACTGAATCACTCTGCTATTCAGCAGAAATTAATACAACATTGTAGATCAACTATACTTTTTTAAAAAGAAATGCAAAAAAGTTATATTTATTCTAAAAGAGTTCCTTAATATGATTTTGTCTGAAATCACATTAATAATAAAACCAATAAACAATAATGCAACACAATATGCTCAAAAAAACAAAAACCTGGTTGCAGAAGAAATAGTTCTTAGCAGAAATTTAAAGCAAGTGATATGGCGGGGGGAAAGTCTTATTTATTGAGATTTATACCCTCCAAAGTTAAAAAGTATTTAAAGTGGGCAGGAAAGAATAAATGTACATGAGAAAAAGCTCCTAAAAAAAGGAATTAAAAAAGGAAAGCAGTATTATTTTTAAAGTAGAAATAAATATGACAAACCATAAGACTGCCAAAAATGTTTCCAATTTAGATGTTTTCCTGAGCCCCGGCCTTACATAATCCTATTTTCTGTTGGACTTGACCGTGACATATTGGTCTTTAAAGTACTTCAACATAGACAATGTTCTATGTATATTGGTATTAGTAAGTTTAAGCTGCATCTTAGGGGTTACCAGCTAATCTAATCAGGAATCTATATCCCAGGGGTGGTCAAAGTCAAAGTGTCAGTCGCTCCTGCTCCTGCTCCTGCTAAGTCGCTTCAGTCGTGTCCGACTCTGTGCGACCCCATAGACGGCAGCCCACCAGGCTCCCCCATCCCTGGGATTCTCCAGGCAAGAACACAGGAGTGGGTTGCCATTTCCTTCTCCAATGCATGAAAGTGAAAAGTGAAAGTGAAGTCGCTCAGTCGTGTCCAACCTTTGCGACCCGATGGGCTGTTGCCCACCAGGCTCCTCTGTTTATGGGATTCTCCAGGCAAGAATACTCAAATGGGTAGCCATTCCCTTCTACAGGGGATCTTCCTAACCCAGGGATCGAACCTGGGTCTCATGCATTGCAGGTATATTCTTTATCATCTGAGCCACCAGGGAAGTCAGGGGTTGGTCAGTATGTGCTCTAATCAGGAATTCCAGCTCCAGCTACAACTGTTACTGTGCTTCTATTATCTTTATCTTTGATCAACACTGGAGGTCTGCTAATTAGCATAATAAATGTTTAAAAACAAGTTTTCACTGGTAAATGAATAGCCCAGAGGATATTAAAAATGAGCTCTCAGTGGAAAAATTAGAGGTATTCATTGATATATACTGAATAAAATACTTTTGAGACACTCACCTCCCTCATAAGAATAGAGAATGAGAAGACAGTAGAGCCCGTAGTCTGAATCTTTATGGCCACTGCTTGAGATTTGATACTTAAATAAGTCCTCTATTTAGTCCACCACTCGGACTGAGGACTCCAGTGGCCCCATACACCTGCTACCGGTGAGCCATTTATTTTTTTAATGTATTTACTTTCGGCAGTGCTAGGTCTTTGTTGCTGCAATCGGGCTTTCTCTTGTTACGGACCACAGGCTCTTAGGCACTCAGGCTCAGTAGTTGCAGCTCTCTGGCTTGGGTGTCCCTCGGCATGTGGAATCTTCCAGGGCCAGGGATTGAACCTGTGTCCCCTACATTGGCAGATGGATTCCAAACCACTGGAACAACAGGGAAGTCCAGGTGAACCTTTTATAAAAATATCATTGTGACAATTAATAGGACAGTGCCCTAAGACACCATCAACTTTACACAACAGTTTATATGACTTATTTTGTGCCTGCTTGCTGACACATTCTTAAAAAATCCAAGTGTATGGCAGAAATTGATCTAAGACTTGCCACCAACATAACCTGATATCACTCTATAGAAGAATAGCTGACCCTCAGTCACTCTGCATTGGCAGATGGATTCCAAACCACTGGAACAACAGGGAAGTCCAGGTGAACCTTTTATAAAAATATCATTGTGACAATTAATAGGACAGTGCCCTAAGACACCATCAACTTTACACAACAGTTTATATGACTTATTTTGTGCCTGCTTGCTGACACATTCTTAAAAAATCCAAGTGTATGGCAGAAATTGATCTAAGACTTGCCACCAACATAACCTGATATCACTCTATAGAAGAATAGCTGACCCTCAGTCACTGTAGCTTTTGAGTTCCTACTATCATCAGGCAAAAAGAACCTAAGAGTTAATGCAAAAACGAACTGGCTTAGGTCAGTTCACAGTGTGCAACTGATGTCCTCTGGAATGCACAAAGCCAAAACTAAACTCAAGTTTCCCCACCTCCAGAATGCTATTCCTTCTGTTTTCTATTTTTTTTCCCTAAATTAATAGGACGACCATTTATCTTGTCATCCAGCCAAAATCTGATGTCATCCTGCTTTCACCCCTGTCTCATCCAATATAATTTCCTTAGAGCAGTCAATACTGCTCTAAGCTTGTTTATTAATGTATTAACCACACATTAACCACATGCTTTACTAAAGCATATGATGAGGAAAGCGCCAAGCTTAAGAAGTGTCTTGAGCCTGCACAGCTACCAAGAGGGGGAACCAAGATTCAAACCTAGGCAGCCTGGCTCCAGTCACCCAAAACTCTGATCAATTTCACCTGATTAAATACATTCATCTACAGCCTCACCTCCAAGCCCACAAGCACACCTTGTTTCAGGCCTAAATAATAATGAAAGCCTCTGGTCTGAGACCTCTCTGATTCATTTGTATTATATGTGTGAGTGTTAAGTCACTTCAGTTGTGTCTAACTCTCTGCGACCCTACGGACAGCAGCCCACCATGTTCCTCTGTCCATGGGATTCTCCAGGTCAAGAATACTACAGTGGGTTGCCATGCCCTCCTCCAGGTTGTACTGTATGTATAAGAGCAAATTATATCACGGTATTTATTAGGGCTTGCTTCCCAGATGGCCCTAGTGGTAAAGACGCTCCCTGCCAATGCAAATGATATAAAGAGACATCCCGGGTCGGCAAGATCCTCTGGAGGAGGAAATAGCAACCCACTCCAATATTCTTGCCTGCAGAATCCCATGGACAGAGAAGCCTGGCAAGCTACAATCCATATGGTCAGTCACAAAGAGTCAAACATGACTGAAGTGACTTAGCACACATTCACCTACTCTAACCTTTCAAAGCCTTTGCCATTGCCACAGTATGATGTCTGAACTCCTTGGCAAAGTTCTGGAGCCCTGATGATTTGGTTGCACAACTTTCCCCTCTCAGGTCTGCCCCTGCCCATACAGCACTCCAGACCTGAGCTGTTGCAACCTATCCTACCTGAAGGCTGGAGGACCTGCTCTTAGTCCTTGATGCTAATAATGCTCATACCATTCTCTCTATTTGGACTGCTTTCTCCTCGTTATCTACTTGAAAAAACTGTATCCATCCTTCCAGATACAAACCCTCTGTGATAGCTTACCTATATATCTCCACAGAATTAGTCAGCCTTTCTACTACATTCCAACTGAACTCCTACATTTGGTTTTATTATAGCATGTGTACTCACATGTCTGTTTCTTCTATTAGCATCCTAAAGGGCAAGCGCCAAATCTGACTCATCTTTGTAATGCTGGTGCCTGGGCTTTGGTAACCATGAAAATAAATATGCATTCAATGAAATAAATGGGTGATTGACAGAGCTATCATATTCAGGTGAAATATCTGTTTCTGGGCTTCTAGGCAGCCAAGGCAAAAAAATGGGGAAGGGAGAGAGGGAAAGGAGGAAGAGGAGGAAGGGAAAGAAGGAGGAATAAGAGGAGGGAGATGTAAGGAAGGAAGAAGGAAGGGAGGGAGTGAAGGAAAGGTAAAGAAATGCACAGAATTGTATTAGGTGGCTCAGTGGTAAGAAACTGTCTGCCCACGTAGGAGACACAAGAGACTCAGGTTCAGAAAGATCCTCTGGAGAAGGAAATGGTAACCTACTCCAGTATTCTTGCCTGGAGAATCCCATGGACAGAGGAGCCTGGCAGGCTACAATTCATGGGGTCACAAAGAGTCAGACACGACTGAGCGACTAAACACATACATATTACATCCAATTCAGTTCAGTTCAATTCAGTTTAGTTCAGTTGCTCAGTCGTGTCCGACTCTTTGTGACCCCATGGACTGTAGCATGGCAGGCCTCCCTGTCCATCACAAACTCCCGGAGATTACTCACACTCATGTCCATAGAGTCGGTGAAGCCATCCAACCATCTCATCCTCTCTCAGCCCCTTCTCCTCTAGCCTTCAATCTTTCCCAGCATCAGGGTCTTTTCAAATGAGTCAGCTCTTCACATCAGGTGGCCAAAGTACTGGAGTTTCAGCTTCAGCATCAGTCTGTACTGTGTTCTGTGCTGTGCTGTGCTTAGTCACTCAGTCATGTCCAACTCTTTTGAGACCCCATGGGCTGTAGCCAGGCTCCTCTGTCCATGGGATTTCCCAGACAAGAGTAGTGGAATGGGTTGCCATTTTGGCCTTCAGGGGATCTTCCTGACCCAGGAATCGAACCTGTGTCTCCTACTTAGCAGGGAGATTCTTTACCGCTGAGCCACCAGGGAAGTTCAATACCAACAGTATCCTGCACTAAGTAGAGACACAGCCCAGAGGGATGAAATAGACTCAAGTAGACTATCAAGAAGGAAATGCATTGGTACATTAAAAATTAATGTTAGTCTTTTGAAAATGTTTTCAGTTTTATCAGTTATCATTGAAATATAAGAATTTTATCAGTTATCATTGATTATATTTAAGGTGTACAACTTGCTGTTTTGGTATCAAACCACTGTATACATTGTGAAATGACCACCACAATCAATCTAATTAACATATCCATTGCCTCACTTACGAACAGAGATCATTCTGTCGTTTTTGAGATTGCATCCAAGTACTGCATTTCGGACTCTTTTGTTGACCATGATGGCTACTCCATTTCTTCTGAGGGATTCCTGCCCGCAGTAGTAGATATAATGGTCATCTGAGTTAAATTCACCCATTCCAGTCCATTTTAGTTCGCTGATTCCTAGAATGTCGACGTTCACCCTTGTCATCTCTTGTTTGACCACTTCCAATTTGCCTTGATTCATGAACTTCAAGTATACAACACAATATTGTTAGCTGTACTCACCATGCTATTCCCATGAGACAACACCTCTCACCTGTTAGGACGGCTATTTTCCAAAAGACAAGAGATACAAAGTGTTGGTGAGGAGGTGGAGAAAAGGGACCCATTGCACACTGCTGGTGGGAATTTAAATTGGTGCAGCCTCTGCAGAAAATAGTAGGGAGCTTTTTCAGAAACTTAAAAATTAAACTGCCCTATGCAATCCCACTTCCGGATACATACCTGAAAGAAATAAAATGACTATATCAACGAGATATCTGCAAAACTCCCATGTCCACTGCAGCATTACTCACAATAAGAACCAAGAGAAGGAAACAACCCAACTATCTGTCAATGGATGGGTGGATGAAGAAAATACAGTGAACATATCACAGTGAAATGCTATTTAGCCCTTAAAAGGAAGGAAATCCTGGCATTTGTAACACATGTGTATGAATCTAGAAGATACTATGGTAAATGAAATAAGGTGACTCAGACATATATGGACTGCAGGGATCTCATTTTTATGTGGAATCTAAAATTTTCAAATTCACAGAAGCAGAGAGTAGAATGGTAGTTGCAGGGGTGAAACAGAGAGGGCAAGGGAGATGTTGGTCAAAGGGTACAAAGCTCCAATTATGGACAATGAATGAATTCTGGAGACATAATATATTCTTAACTTTTTAACTGCAATAATAGGTAAAAGAACATCCTTTGTTAAACTCATGGCTAGAAGATGTGGTATCCCATTCAATATATTCCAAAAGCCAAGCAATGGATGGTTTGCAATTACCATGAGTGGTCTATTTCCTAAGTTTCCATTTCTAGAAAAATATGAACTTGATAGAATTCAATTAAAAAAAAAATGGCATGTGAGAAAAAATAGGAAATCAAAGCATTATGGTGTTTCAGGTCCAGTTTCATTCTGTGACTAGGACAGGGTCCTAAACACATTCTTCATATTATTATTCATATTATTCACATCGTATTATTATTCATATAATTAAATAACAATAAAACAAGTTCTTCTTTATATGTGCTTTCTTTTTCAGCCTCCATGGGGTGAAATAAACATGAAGCTGTCAAAGAGAATCAACTGAGACAGGCTAAACTAATTTGCCACTGATGATAGTCATTATAAACAATCTGAATACTGTTCCACCTCACTGGGATTTAAATAATCTGTCAAAAAGCAACTATATTCTAAAATCTGCATATGGAATCAGGGGATATAACAAAGAAATGAAGGTACGGTTAATGAAGCCAACAGAAATATCCTCTCATTCCTGACAGCAAGTTAAAAAAGCCACGTTGGGTTTAATTTCTTTAAGTCCCTCTCCCCTCTCCCTCCTTCAGGTGCCATCCCTATGCAAACAATTGTTGCTACCCACTCCTTCCTCAATGTTTAGGAATACTTCTCATTGTCTTTAGAATACTGGGTCTTTTAAGGACCAGCTAGAGGCAGAATTATTAAATAGAATGAGCTATTGTTTCTTTTTAAAAATGAAAGGAAGCAATTATACTCCAATAATAAAATAATAAAAAGTAAACTAAAATAAATAAATAAGTGAAAGTTTTTAATAATCAAAAAAAGCAAAGATGAGAATACCCAGTGCTGATGAAGACCTGGTTAAATGTAGTCTTTATATATTCCTGGTGAGAATGTAAGATTCTTTTGAAAATCAAGTTATTAATTATACTCCAATTCTGAGAATATACTCTACTGCAATCATTCTAAAGATGGGGGAAAGAAAACTTTATGCACAAAGATGCTCACTTTGGTAACATTTCTAGTGAGAAAATATGGAAATAAACTAAATGTCTGCTGCTGCTGCTAAGTTGCTTCAGTCGTGTCCGACTCTGTGCGACCCCATAGACGGCAGCCCACCAGGCTTCCCCGTTCCTGGGATTCTCCAGGCAAGAACACTGGAGTGGGTTGCCATTTCCTTCTCCAATGCATGAAAGTGAAAAGTGAAAGTGAAGTCGCTCAGTCATGTCCGACTCTTAGCAACCCCATGGACTGCAGCCCACCAGGCTCCTCCGTCCATGGGATTTTCCAGGCAAGAGTGCTGGAGTGGTAAATGTCTAGTAATATGGACATGGCTAAATAAATGATGCATGTCACAGGGAAATAGTATGAACTATCTTAAATAAAATTTGGCAAAAGTTTTAATACACACATAAACAAAGGTGATACTAACAAACTATAGAGATGATCCCTGGAAGCACAGTCTTCAAAGGTGGTACTGAAACCAAGAAGGACTGCCTGGTCCTTCCCAGGAACAGATCCCTACATGTCCCCTGCCTGCCTCTTGTTTTCAGAAAAGCATTAGCCTCCTAGTCTTCCCTGGAGTTCCAAAGAGCAAATTGCATCAGAGTGGTGAGAAAATGCAAGAACAAAGGAAAATACTCAAGAAAGACAAAAGAATAATAATTTAGCCATTAAACAAAGTCAAGGAGATTTAGTTCCTCCTCAAAGGCAATAGATAATGTCCTGAGCCAGATCCTCGAGCTGTTTTGCAGATACTAAAACCACCACCAGGTAGAACTGCATACTGACCACTAGCACATATACCCCAGATGGGTTGGACTCAAAAAACTGATAACTGAAATTCCCGAAATACCACCTTGTTACCTTGCCACCAACCAATAAGAAGGATGTCCATAAGTGGATCGCATACTTTCACCTTGCCTTTAAAATACAAAACAAAAAAATCTTTTAATTTTATATTGGTGTATAGCTGATTAACAATATTGAGATAGTTTTAGGTATCTCAGAACAGCAAAGGGACTCAGCCATACACATACGTATCCATTCTCCCCCAAACTCCCCTCCCATCCATGCTGCCACACAACATTGAGAGTTCCCTGGGCTGTACAGTAGGACCCTGTTGGTAATCCATTGTAAATACAGCAGAGTGCACATATCTATCCCAAACTCCATTACTACCTCCTCCCCCATTCTCCTCGCCCCCTACAACCCTCAGTTCATTCTCTAAGTCTGTGAGTCTGTTTCTATTTCATAAGTAAGTTGCTTTGTATCATGTCTTTTTAGATTCCACACATAAGGGATGGCATATGATATTTCTCCTTGACCGTCAGGCTAACTTCACTCAGCATGACAATCTCTAGGTCCATTCACATTGCTGCAAATGAAACTATTTCATTCTTTTTAATGGCTGAATAATATTCCATTGTACTATTTTGCTTTATTGACTATGCCAAAGCCTTTGACTGTGTAGATCACAATAAACTGTGGAAAATTCTGAAAGAGATGGGAAGACCAGACCACCTGACCTGCCTCTTGAGAAACCTATATGCAGGTCAGGAAGCAACAGTTAGAACTGGACCTGGAACAACAGACTGGTTCCAAATAGGAAAAGGAGTATATCAAGGCTGTATATTGTCACCCTGCTTGTTTAACTTATATGCAGAGTTCATCATGCCAAATGCTGGGCTGGAAGAAGTACAAGCTGGAATCAAGATTGCTGGGAGAAATATCAATAACCTCAGATATGCAGATGACACCACCCTTATGGCAGAAAGTGAAGAAGAACTAAAGAGCCTCTTGATGAAAGTGAAAGAGGAGAGTGAAAAAAATGGCTTAAAGCTCAACATTCAGCAAACTAAGATCATGGCATCTGGTCCCATCATTTCATGGCAAATAGACGGGGAAACAGTGGAAACAGTGGCTGACTTTATTTGGGGGGGGGGGGGCTCCAAAATCACTGCAAATGGTGATTACAGCCATGAAATTAAAAGGCACTTACTCCTTAAAAGGACAGTTATGACCAACCTAGACAGCTTATTAAAAAGCAGAGACATTACTTCGCCAACAAAGGTCCGTCGAGTCAAGGCTATGGTTTTTCCAGTAGTCATGTACGTGACTATGTGAGAGTTGCACTATATGTAAGAGTTGGACTATAAAGAAAGCTGAGCACAGAAGAATTGAAGCTTTTGAACTGTGGTGTTCAAAATGTACTCTTGAGAGTCCCTTGGACTGTAAGGAGATCCAACCAGTCCATCCTAAAGGAGATCAATCCCGGGTGTTCATTGGAAGAACTGATGCTAAAGCTGAAACTCCAATACTTTGGCCACCTGATGTGAAGAGCTGACTCATTTGAAAAGACCCTGATGCTGGGAAAGATTGAGGGCAGGAGGAGAAGGGGACGACAGAGGAAGAGATGGTTGGATGGCATCACCAACTCAATGGACACAAGTGTGCGTGGACTCCGGGAGTTGGTGGTAGACAGGGAGGCCTGGCATGCTGTGGTTCATGGGGTCGCCAAGAGTCAGACACAACTGAGCAACTGAACTGAACTGAACTGCACATATTGTACCACACCTCCTTTATCCATTTAGGTTGCTTCTATGTCTTGGCTATTGTAAACTGTGCTGCAATGAACATTGGAGTGCATGTATCCTTTCAGACCATGCCCAGGAGTGGGATTGGAGGGTCATATGGTAGTTCTATTTTTAGTTTTTTAAGGAACTTCCATACTGTACCAATTTATATTTCCAACAACACTGTAGGAAGGTTCCCTTCTCTCCACACCCTCTATAGCATTTATTATTTGTAGACTTTTTAATGATGGCCATTTTGACTGGTGTGAGGTGGTTATTGCATTGTAGTTTTGATTTGCATTTCTCTAATAATTAGCAACACTGAGCATCTTTTCATGTGCCATTTGGCCATCTCTATGTCTTCTTTGGAGAAGCTGTATGTCTTATTTGGATCTTCTGCCCATTTTTGATTAGGTTGTTTGTTTTAATGAACTATTAGCCTCATGAACTATTAGTAGATTTGTAAGACTAATCCCTTATCGGTCACATCATTTGCTAATATTTGCTCCCAGTGGGTGGGTTGTCTTTTCATTTTGCTTACTCTCTACAGAGAAGCAGCAGTCTGTCAATGAGTTATATCTGAGAGCTCCCAGAAGTGATGAGCAGTCACAGGGAGGGGAAGGGGGAGTCATGGCAGAGTTGAAAGCAAAGGAGAAAAGCATGAGATGCTAAAGATCATTTTCCAAATTGATAACGCATTAGGAGCTGCAAATAAAAGCTTCCCATTTTCTACCCTCTGTTGGAGCAAGCAATCCCTGCAAAGAGAGTACAGGTAAATTTGTATGTTGCATGAGTTTCCTAAATAACCTAACAAAGACTTTACCCCAGGACTTAAACGCTTTCATAAAAATCTGCTTCCATCTCCTTTCACCCTTTCCCAGTTTCACATCCTCTCTCTCTTTCTGTCTCTCTTTTTGTCTCTGTCTCTGTGTGTCTCACACACACACACACCCCACACAGCCCCTTGTCTCCTGGCAATGACAGTTAACTCAAACAAGGCTATCCAAAATCATTATCTTACTTCTGCTTTTCCCACCACCACTATTATCAGCATCACTCAAAACCAAAAGAAAAAAAAAATAGCTTGATTCCACACAATGCATGACCATGGAAAATGACAGATTGAGATATAGTGTGTTACGTGCACTGCCAATGGTGATATTGTTATAGTGAATCCATCATCCTGACACGTTCATAATACTCCAGCAGGCTGTCTTATCACGCCCCATGCTGCCTAAGCTGTGCAGGGCAGGGTGACACACCACACCGACCAGAGCGGCATCGGCCCTGACACCTCCCCTCAGTGCTCTGCCACATGCAACACTGTCTGCGTGCAGAAAATGAAGCGCACGAGGACGAGGGCAAAGAGGTCTTGGGACCTAATTGAAATGGGAGCTAAACGGCTTTTCTCAGCTGGGCTTTTCTGAGGAAGAGCTCCCGAGTAAGGCCATCAACATCAGCCTTGCAAACACTGATGAATAGGCTGGTCATAAAGGACTCTATTGAAGCAGGGATTTTCCCAAGTGAGGCAATTACTAGGAAATGAGAACTCTCAACATTGATGAGCTCCGAGCCCACAGTGTGCCCAGGAAATCATGGGTCAACAGAAATCCATACATTCTCATCCTTGCCCCTCCACCTCAAGCCCCTCCCAAACTTTGCCAAAACAACAAATCCAGCAGATCTTAAGAGATGACCACAAGAGCCTCGTGTCTACTCTGGAATGAGCAAAACCTATTGTCTTTGCTTGGGTTTTCCAGAAGCAGACCCTCTGGCAACATTTCAAGTGCGAGTCTGGAGGTCACAGGAAGTACTACCTCCAGTAGGTGACTGGGAAGCGAGAGAAGGCAGGGATGGACCGCAATGAAGGGGTGATGGCAAGTGAGCTACCACTGGGGGTGACCAGCATCTCATCTCATCTCATAGGAAAACTGGGAAACGGTATGAAACACACATTCCCAGGCCATTCCGCTGAAGAGGCACCGAGTGGGAAATTTGTCCCAAAACATCCATCAGCCATTGGTTGACAATTGCTCCCTAGAGGGATGAATTCCTGGCTATTCATGATTCACCACTTTTTTTTTTTAAGAGCTTTTACTCTTTTGATCACAAAGCATGTGGGATCTTACGTCCCCAACCAGAGATAGAATCCACACCCCCTGCATTGGAAGCATGGAGTCTTAACCCCTGGATCACCAGAGAAGTCCGTTTTGGTATTGCTGTCAACCAGTCACTAAGCCGTGTCCGACTTTTGTGATCCATGGACTACAGCGTGCCAGGCTTCTCTGTCCTCCTCTAACGCCTGGAGTTTGCTCAAATTCATGTCCATTGAATTGGTGATGCTACTCAACCATCTCATCCTCTTCTGCCCCTTCTTCTTAGGCCTTCAATCTTTCCTAGGATCAAGGTCTTTTCCAATGAGTCAGTTCTTTGCATCAAGTGACCAAAGTATTGGAGTGTCTTTACAAGGTTTCTAATTTTTATTATTTTTTAAACGTTCCACATATAAGTGAGATCATACAGTGTCTATCGTTCTGTGTCTGACTTATTTCATTGAGCATAATGCCTTCAAGGTTCATCCATGATGTTGCAAATAGTAGGAGTTCTCTTTTTTTAATGGCTGAATAACACTTGTGTGTGGGTGTATGTATCCGGTTCACCATTTCTAGTCAGCTTTGGACATGTCACTAATTCCAGCCTGCCAGGCAAGGGACAGCATTACCCCACAACTGGCCCCCTGTAAACTGCCAATTAAGTTAGTGATGTGAACAGCCATTAGCATCAAACCCTAAAACCAGAAGAGAAAAATCGGTAAGGTAACCACAGATGGATAAATGTACAACGCTAAGACTCAATGTCCGAGAGAGGACTTCCCTGTTGTCCTAGGATTACAGTTCTAGGTAGCATGCTATGCTCTTGGGGCACCAGAGGAAACATTCATAATGACTTGGACCCATTGCTTTTCAATTAGCACAAGAACAAAAGTATAAATTTTTTCCTGTGTCACCCAGGCAGCTCCATTCTCAGCCAGCCAAGCTGGGGTAGGCTGCAAGGAAAATTGTGAAGGAGATAAAGTGTGCTTCAGTCCTCTCAGCTTCCTCCTTCTGGTTCCTTCCTCCTCTCCTGGAGTCCCTTCCTCATCCAGACCATTTAGAAACCAGGAATTAGCAAAAGTTTATGCTAAGAGCCGACTCACTGGGAAAGGCCTTGATGCTAGGAAAGATTGATGTCAAGAGGAGAAGGGGACGACAGAGGATGAGATGGTTGGACGGCATCACTGACTCAATGGACGTGAGTTTGGGCAAACTTCAGGAGATAGTGAGGGACAGGGACACCTGGTGTGCTACATTCCATGGGGTTGCAAAGAGTCGGATATGACTTAGCTATTGAAAAACAACAACAAACCTAAGTGTAGGGTCTTCCCTAGTGGCCTAGTGGTTAGGAATCCGCCTGTCAATGCAGGGAACAAGGGTTCAATCCCAGGTCCAGGAAGATCCCACAGGCCTCAGGGCAACTAAGCTTGTGTGCCTCAACCACTGAGCCTGCGCTCTAGAGCCCAGGAACCGCAACACTGGAAGCCTGCACACCCTAGAGCCCTTGCTCCACAACAAGAGAAGGCACTGCAATGAGAAGCCTGCACCTCACAACTAGAGAAGAGTAAGCCTCACTTGCCACAACTAGAGAAAAGCCCCCGCAGCAACAAAGACCCAGCACGGTCAAAAATAAATAAATCTTAAGAAAAAAAAACCTAAGTGTAACTTCCATTCACTCAACAAATATTTAACAATCAACTTATCTTAGGATTGACACTGTGCTGGATCCTGGGAATACAGAAATATAACTCACACTCCGGTCTGTACACTATGATAAGGACTAGGATTAAAACATCCAAAATGATATGAAAGCCATGGGGAGTAACCACTAGGAAGTGTTTCTCCAATTGGTGATTCAAAGCCCTTGTCCCTTGTTAAATGTATTTCAAGCATCAGTGAGTAGCCAGAAAGGACCGGGGAATAGAAGAACGCCTTGTGCCTCAAATCCCTAACTCTCATGTTGTTGCTATAGAGAATTCTGGCATGTGGGCGGTTTCCTATTCCACAAACATATAGAGCTGGCCTGTTGCCATGGCCTGCAAACTGAAACCTGAGCAGCCGCGCACACATCTGTTCTCAAATCCGGCTGTGCAGAAAGGATGATGTTTAATTTGCTTGCATATTCCAGAAAAAAATACATAGATTTCCTATTTATAGATGAATTTGGCATTTGGATCATAATGCTCACTTGGCTTATTACTCAGTGCGGGGATTTCCTCTGTGTTTCTGGCTATACCCGTTTGGGTCCCTCATCCCCACATCTCCCTTGGTAAGAATCCACTACCAGTGCAGGAGACATGGGCTCATCCCTGGTCTGGGCAGATCCCACACTCTGCAGAGCAAAGCCCACACAGCACAACTATTGAGCCCACACTCTAGAGCCCACGAGCCCCAACTACTGAAGCCTCCATGCCTAGAGACTGTGCTCCACCAAAGGAAAGAAACTGCACTGAGAAGCCCCCGCACCTCCAAGAAGAGTTAGCCCTGGCTGGCTGTAGCTAGAGAAAGGCCCTAGTAAAGCAATGAAGATCCAGCACAACCAAAAATCAATAAATTGTTTAAAAAAAAATAAAGAGTTCATATTCCTCAGCCATTAAAAATCTATAATCCAGAAACTGGACTGTATCTATAGTTTTAAGATTTCCAGCATCACAACTTCTGAGCAAATTAGCAAACACATTGTTTCATGGAAATGTCCATACTTTTTTAAAAATATACTTTATTTATTTGGCTGTGTTGGGTCTTAGAGGTCCCATGTGGGATCTTCAATCCTAGATGTGGCATGCAGGATCTTCAGTTGCAGCAAGCAAACTCTTAGTTGTGGCATGCGGGATCTAGTTCCCTGACTGGGGAATGAACCCAAGCCGACTGCACTGGGAACTCAGTCTTAGTCACCAGACCACCAGGGAAGTCCCTGTCCACACCTTCTCTCAGCAAACATTTCCCGAGCCCTGCAATGTACCAATCACTGAGCGGTGTGCAGATCTTGCTTTCAAGAAGTTTTCAATCCAGAGCAGAAGTCCTGAGCCTCCTACAGAAAGGTGTTCATGCTGATTTCTTACTGCAAGATGCCTTCTGGATTAATATTTGGGATGGCAATCCCTCTCTGTAAGCAGACACAGTATGGGGAATCTGTATATAGAAGGATCTGGAGGTCCTTGGGAAAAGACTATGATAATCTCAAAAAAAAAAAAAAGGTGCACACAGTTCAGTGCAGTTTTTAAAGACTTTTCTTCATTGTATATATTTTAAGTGCTCCCGACACATTTGCTCTGGAGGCTCTGGTGAGAACTTTACCTTTTACCAGAGAAGAATTCCACTATGACAAATTTAATGGCAATCTTAAAGATTATTTTACAGTTATAGCCTCAGATTGCACAATGCAGAATAATCCTCAAAAGCACCAGAAACATAACCCTTGGATCATCACTCAGAACTGATTTACTCCTGAGGACTTTGCTCTGTACATTGCCATTCCCACATGCCCCTTTTTTGTTGTTTACATTACTTAAATTCTATTGGGAAGAAAGGCCTTGATATGGGATTGTAGAGCCTAGGTAACATATCTAGGTTATTGTATTTGTCAGCTCTCCAAGGCAGGTAGAATAACTGAAGTCCATTTGTGAAGCTTTCTCTAGCTCATGAGCAGGAATATAAACTGACAACTTCCACAAGAACATAAGGAAGAAAAAGTCTTATGAGATTATATTCACCATGAAGCTTCCCACATTTCTAAAAACTTCTCTATAAAACAGAAAGCTTTGGATCTGGGTCAGTTAAGACTATGGCAATAAAACACAGGACCCATTGCCCTCGATGGCTTTTTCAGTTTTTTTGTTTGTTTATTTGTTTGGAATGCAAGTCCAGGCCAACAGAGTTGCCTGAAATTCTTTTAAATATTTGTTTATTTATTTCTGGCTCCACTGGGTCTTTGCTGCTGCACACAGGCTTTCTCTAGTCGTGGTAAGTAGGGGCTACTGTCCAGTGGTGCACGGGCTTCTCACTGCAGGGCTTCTCCTGTTGCTTTAGAGCGCGGGCTCTAGAACTAGGGCTCTGTAGCTGTGACACACAGGCTTCACTGCTCTGCGGCATGTGGACTCTTCCTGGACCAGGGATCGAACCTGTGTCCCCTGCATTGGCAGGCCGATTCTTCACCCCTGGACCATTTGGGAAGCCCTTACGCTCAGTTTTAGAGGAACATCTCTTCTGCCTTATACCTTGCATCTTACTATTTCTTTGAACATCATCAATGATAGATGAAATCCTAAGTGATCTGCACCCAACTTAACAAAATAATTGGCATCTCAGGCAAAATTAAATTGGACAATATGTAAAAAGAGTAAAATGTCATGATCAAATGGAGTTCGTCCCAGAAATAAAAGGTGTAACATTGGAAAACCAATGAATGTAATTCACAATATTAACAGAAAAGGGATAAATACAATTGTCTTGCAAAATGCAGAAAAAGCATCTGACAAAAATCAAAATCCATTCATGTTTAAAATGTTCAGCAAACTAGGAACAGACTATCAACTGATACATGAAAAACCTAGTTATAATACACAGTGTTGAAAGACTGAATACTTTTTCCCTAAAATCAGAAGCAAGAATTCTTTTTTTTACCACTCTTATTCAATATTTTGCTAGAAGTCCTAGCCAATGTAACAGGTAAAAAAAAAAAAAAAGGATACAAAAGGTATACAGATTGGGAAAAAGAAATAAAATTGTCTTTATTAGTGGACATGATATGCTCATGTACATAGAAAATCCTAAGGAAATCTTTTGTGTACACAAAAGATACTAGAAATGACAGTGTAAAAGAAGGTACAGGTACAGTCTTGCAAGGGCAAGACTCAAAAATCAACTGTATTCCTAAATTCCAGAAATAAGCAATTAGAAATTGAAGTTAAAAAAACATCATTTATAATAGGATCAAAAAAAACAAAACATTAAATACTTAGGACAACCTCTTTTTTAGGACAACTTTTTTAATGTATGCGAGGCCTTATACTGAAAACAACAAAACATTGCTGAAAAAAGAAACATAAATAAATGGAGACATATAATCTGTATCAATATGATAAGATGTCAATTATCACCAAATTAGTCTATAGATTCTTTATAATATCAATCAAAATCCCAGCAGACTTTACTGTAGAAATTGACAGGCTGATTCTAAAATGTATACGGAAATATAAAAAAACTAAAATAGTCAAAGCAATTTTGAAAAAGAAAAACAAAGAATCCACACTATGGTAGTTTAAAGACTTAGTATAATGCTACTGTAATCAGAATGGTTTGGTATTTTTTAAAAAAGACATATAGATCAATGAAAAGAAACAGAAAAGATATCTGTACTTGAAACTAACACAACATTGTTAATCAACTATGTGCCAATAAAAATTAGTAAAATAAAAAGATGTTTATAAAACTGTTATATGAATGTTGATAGCAGCTTTATTCATAATACCCCAAAACTGGGAACAAACTATTTGCAATTAAAAAAAAAAAAACCTGCTCCGTGCAACAATGTAGTTGAATCTCTAAAACAACATGTTGAGTGTGAAAAAAAGAATGCAAAGGAGTTCCTACATAATTCATTCTCAGAAAACACTACAAAAGACAAGTTTAATCTATAATGATACAAAGCGGATCAGTGGCTGCCTAGAGCTGGAGCTGGGAGATGGGGACTGATTAGGAAAAAGCACATGGAATCATCTGGGCAGTGGAAATGTTCTGTATTCAACTGTGCATGCACTTGTCAACATTTATGGAAGCATTTTATTGTAGGTAAATTATATCTCATAAAAAGCAGATTTTTAAAATAAAAATGTTACTCTTTTTACATTTTTTACATGTTGAATATATTTTGACATTGTTGGTGTAATAACAAAAGCAGCAGTAAATACCAAGAATCAAGTAAGAGCTACCATTTATTAAGTGTTTACAGTGTATCAGAATCTATGGTCAGAGTTTTAAAAGCATTTTCTCATGAAACCAATGGCTTAAGTTGTATTGATGTTCCCACTTTATAGGTGACAAAGATGAGACTTAGAAAAGGCAACTGTAGTTAAGCAGAGTGGCTGCTCCAGAGTAGCCCCAGCTCTCAGGACTGTACCATACTTTCTCTCAAAGGAAAAAGAAGAGAATGACATCGTTCCCTTTGGGGAAGCCCTGATAGTCATTACAATGAAATGCTCTTAGCAAGATGACAACAAAGAAGAAAATAAGTGGGTTTGTTGCCTGGGCGGAGCAGAAACATAATAATAAACCATCAAGAAGCTTTTCAGGGACCACTAATGTCAACAGATCATCAAGTCTGAACTGACAGACCAGCAACTGTAATTATTACAGCAGGAAAATTCCAGTTTAAAATATGGATTAATCTCCAAGTACAGAGGTCCTTGTTATTATTCTTATTTGAGAAGGGAAATTAACTTATAAAGAAGGGTAGACATTTGCCAGGAATAAATATATATACACTGTCTTCCCACACTTAATTTCTTGTCTTATGTACAGGAATGCTTGTACTCCCAGATTACATTCTTTTACAAGCAAAGACTTGCAAAATTATAGGAGCAGAGTGTGTTGTAGTAAATAAATGGACCTAGCTCCAGAACATAAAGAAGAAATGGAAAAGAACCTAATAGGTTCTAGAAAAACAAATATAGCCCTAATACCAAAACTTCACAAAGATAATACAAAAAAATTCTCAAAGGAAAAGAGGATAAAAAGGAAAGAGAAGAAAGTGAAGGAGAGAGGAGACGTTGGAAATTTTCACTCCAGAATATAAGTGAAATTATAAATAAAATATTAGCAGATTTAATTCAATAAAATATCATCTAAGGTAACCAAACAGATTTAAACAGGGAAAGTAAGAATGGCCCAGTGGTAAAAAATTTATTAATAAGGTATATCCTAATAAAAAGCCAAATAAGAAAATCCATAAGATAATTTTCCATTTAATCATTTGCCTCAACTTGTCATCTTTTTTTTTACCCTGATATCTAAATACTTGAGAGCTACTAAAATACTTTTTCAAATAAAATGGATATCATTTTATAGAAAGGATTAAATAAATATTCATTCTTAACATCATTACATCACTAAATAAAACACCCAGATGCCAAAAAGGGAGTCGATAGAATTAACTTCCATTCCTGATTTTAGTTTTAAAATAGGACAAAGAAGAGGAAAAACTCTGAAATTAAATAGACCCAGGGTCAAATAACACCACTAAACCTCATGCATATATAACACATTTCCAGGTAAATGATACGTACCCAATAAATAGAAGCTATTTTTAAAATCAAGTTAATAACCAGTCTCACAGTCAATAAACTCTACAGGTATAACAGCCAAATTAAGCACAAACAATGATACTTTCTACTACTTGTATTTCGTACTATTTTATGACAAAATAAAAGTTATGAATGCTGCAAAGAAATTATAAAATTATCACTATTTGAAGATAATATTTAAGTAAAGAATTCTAAAATATAGAAGAACTAAGAAAAGAGTTTAGAAAAATGGCCAAATATAAATATTTAAGTCAATAGTATTTCTATATAGTAGTCCATTTAGATAATATAATTTTTAAGTATATCTTATTTACTATCAGTTCAGTTCAATTCAGTCGCTCAGTCGTGTCCAACTCTTTGTGATCCCATGAATCGCAGCACACCAGGCCTTACTACCCATCACCAACTCCCGGAGTTCACTCAAACTCATGTCCATCGAGACGATGATGCCATCCAGCCATCTCATCCTCTGTCGACCCCTTTTCCTCCAGTCCTCAATCCCTCCCAGCATCAGAGTCTTTTCCATTGAGTCAG
>SJYT01006938.1:308818-319822 GCA_006410635.1 Cephalophus harveyi | reverse complement strand
ATGGGAAAACTTTCTTACTTGTGTCGATGATTCACTGTTTCACAAAACCTTTGGACTACCTATGAGAATGTTCTCACTTCAAATTAATCCTCCTAAAATTAAAACTCCATGATTTTCCCCCATGGATGGTGAAATCAGGTAAGTGGTTATGTGGCACATATTTGATGACAGAGCATCATAAGACATCCTCCAAAGATATAGGATCATTCCATATCTCTTAGTGGGCTCTTAACTTGGACACCAACTGCCTGCTTGCCATCTCCACTTGGAACTATCCAGGTTAATTTGGCCTCAATGCATCCTTACATGAAGGCGTGATCATCCCATTCAAGGCAATTTTATAAAAATACAGTGTTCCCTGTCTCAGGATGGCATCACTCTACCCAACTGTAAAACCAGACACCTGGATATTTCTCTCATCTGTTCATCAGGGAAATACCCTGATGCTGGGAAAGATTGAAGGCAGGAGGAAAAGGGGATGGTAGAAGATGAGATTGTTGGATGGCATCACTGATTTGAAGGACATGAGTTTGAGCAAGCTCTAGGAATTGATGAAGGACATGGAAACCTGGCACGCTGCAGTCCGTGGGGTCACAAAGAGCTGGACAGGATTGAGCAGCAAACTTGAACTGAACTCTTCATCAGGAGGAATCCCAGTCTTTCAGGTCTCAGTTTAATGCTTTAGAATCTCTACCAACTCCCAAGCTAGGTTTGTCTTTTCACTTTCTTACAGTATATAGTGACAATAGTGTTAGTTTATCGGTCATGTCCTACTCTTTGAGATCCCATAGACTATAACCAGTCAGACTCCTCTGTCCATGGAATTCTCCAGGTAAGAATATTGGAATGAATTGCCATTCCCTTTTCCAGGGGATCTTCCTGACCCAGTGATTGAATCTGGATTCCCCTGCACTTCAGGAGGATTCTTTACCATTTGATCAACGGGGAAAGCCCACTTTCTTACATTATCCTGTACTTTTTAGGCATATCGCTTGCTATTTAAGTGAGCCATTGTTTGTGTGTCTTCTCTCCTGTGTTAGAATGTAAACAGGACAAAAGGAAGGACTGAAACAAATCTGTTCAACATTATATTCCTGGATCCCTTTCTTAGCTCTGAGAAAAGGCACTCAGAAAGTGGTTGGAATATGAATGCCAAACATGGTATGACTGTAAGTGATGTATAAGCATCAGAAAGANAAAAAAAAAAAGACAGAAATGTTCTAAAATAACCACTAGAACCCAGACATGTGCAACAATTAGATAGATCCATGCTATAGTGTGGAAATTTACTCATTTTATAATACATTTTTATTATTTTGATATAGTCTAGGTGATTTTGCCAGCCATATTCTACTTCACATGGTAAATCATATTTCCTATCTTACTTATGGTTTCCAAGCTGGATTAAGCAATAAGCAGCAGAAGTTTTGAACTGACAAATAATACCCAAAGGCAAGACTGGAAAGCAACACACTGATGATGAAAATCTATGGCCAACAGACTCCCAAGTCCTGAGTTTCATTATTTTACATAATAAGAATTTACCAAAACATTGTCATGTTGTTAAACAGCTGCTACTTTTAAGATCGTTTTGATATTTCCCAGACCATCTATTTAGAACATTGAGATACGAGATAAAGTGCAACATTTTAAAAGTTCAAGTGGTTATTTATAGAGATTATTTTGAAAAATAAGTAATAATCTTGTTTATGATATTGTAAATACTTGGAGACACTCTGGAGGTTAGAGAAAGTTTCCCAGATAACTCTCACTGCTCTGCAGGCTTTACATAAAAATGTCATTTCTCAAACTCTCAAACTCATTGGAGAATTTAAAATATTTAACAGTTTAATTTTGTTATAAATCTAATTTATTAAATGCTGTTTAGCAATTAAAATACAATAGAACAGACAAAAAAAGAAGTTGTGAATAGCTAGGAAGATACAGCTATGTCTTTCCTAATGGTTTAAGTCTTCATCTAAAATGCACTGCTTTATAAAAGAAGGTTTTTGAGGTAATCCTTCCATTGATTTTCAGTGACTTGACGGAGCTGAGCAGGTATTTCTATTTTTAGGTAAACTCTTGCTCTGGTCATTTTATTGGCTGAGAATTTGGCTACCCTTATGGATCAGTTGCAAAATTATCACACTCTGCCACTTAACTGTATTCTCTCTCTGCTTTCAAGACCTCATTCAAATTCAGATTCTCCAAAGATACTTTTCCCAACTCCTCTGATCCATGCTGGCTTTGGGGGTATCGGGACATCTCATGACATCAAAAGGCAATGTGAGGGGACTTCCCTAGTGGTCCAGTGGATAAAACTGTGCGTCCACTACAGGGGCCATGTGTTCAATCCCTGGTCAGGGAACTAACATCTCGAGTGCCCCATGGTATGGCCAAAAATTTTAAAAATAATAAAGATAACACAAGGCTTCTTAACAATACATGAGTTAATGTGACAAAATCTGGTGTGCAAATAATTTGTTACTAATAATAGCTAAAAGGTTGTTGCTCAATCGCTCATTTCTGTCTGACACTTTGCAGTCACACAGACTGCAGCATGCCAGGCTCCTCTGTCTCCTGGAGTTTGCTCAAATTCATGTCTATTGAGTCAGTGATGTTTTCTAACCTTCTCATCTTCTGCCTCCCCATTCTCATTTTGCCTTTGTTCTTTCCCAATATCAGGGATTTTTCCAATGAGTCAGCTCTTTGGATCAGATGAAAGGTACTTTTGAAATTTAATTTAAAAGATAAATAGACTAGAATAGCTTCAGGATCATTTCTATAATCAAGACACTCTCATTAGGTGTTTTTACATTGGCTTTCCTGAATGAAAGGAAATAGAAGAAATAACCAGGAACTACCATAACTCAAAATTTATGCTACAAACTTTAATGCTTCTCACTAGTGCCATCTATAAGTTGTGCCACAGGAGGAAAAACAAAACAAAATTTAACAAAACAAAAACTATGAAGTTCTGACCTTTTAAACTACACAATTTAGAACTTGCTAACCTGCTGTTTTATGCTACTCCTTAAGGATTTAACATATGTAAGTTATTTCTCTTAGTATCCTTTGAGTTTCTGGAGGAAGATAGTTTCAAATATAGCAATTAAAAATATAGATTTAGAAAAAATTACATGGGAAATCTATATACTAAGAAAACCCATTGTTTATCTGATATTCACATGTAACTGAATGTCCCCTGTTTTATCTGGCAACCTTAGTTAAGAAACAAGTCATACTGATGAGTTTTTTCTGTCTCCAACATGCCTAGTTCCATGCTGGACCCCAAATAGTTTAGAGACTCTATTATTTCACTGCTATTTTAAAAACAAATGTTGAAACACAGACAAACAAACAAAAGTGAATGTTCACCTCTCTGGATGATTTCAAAGTTCGGAACTAAGAGAACTCAGGGCTCTATTCTACCCTCTGTTGCAATTCTGCATAGTATTCCACTACGTGCTGCAAAGCCACAGATAACTTAATGACATGACTGATACCTTAATTCCACATGGCACTTCAGGGTTATTACTCATTGTTACTACAACTTAAGTTTCAAAACAGATCAAGTCTACTTCTCACCAACTTCCTGAATGTGTTCAAGAACCAACCATAAACCACAAATGATCCAGCAGCCTAAAAACTAATATGGAGTGTTTTTATATGTATTGTAATTTCTTCTTCCTTCTGCAATTGGGGACAATTTAGATACAGAAATGGGTTTCTTCCCGTTGGTAATAAAGGAAAGCTATTGTCTCTTAATTTCACTAAACAATAAAGCAACATTCTACTTTGCATATAAATTTGATGAGTTCTTCCTTATATGATTTTAAGAAAATATGACTGAGAAAAACTTTTTACTGGTTCTTAAAATAGCAACTGTGGAGCTTCCATTTAGCTATCCGTGGTGATTTTTGTCAAATTTAAAAAATATATATATCAATATGAATTAAATGAAAGTGGATATGACCTCTAGTCAAGTGAAATTAAAAATATATTTAGATTTTCATAGTCTTCCACAAAAGCAAAGAAGAATATTACACATTTGTGGTTGGATTCTGAAATTCAAGAGCTCACAAATAGGTATATAGAATTAAACTCAAAAACTCTTATGGCAGAAAGTGAAGAGGAACTAAAAAGCCTCAATGAAAGTGAAAGTTCTGGAGAGTGAAAAAGTTGGCTTAAAGCTCAACATTCAGAAAACGAAGATCATGGCATCCAGTCCCATCACTTCATGGGAAATAGAAGGGGAAACAGTGGAAACAGTGTCAGACTTTATTTTTTTGGGCTCCAAAATCACTGCAGATGGTGATTGCAGCCATGAAATTGGAAGACACTTACTCCTTGGAAGAAAAGTTATGACCAACCTAGACAGCATATTCAAAAGCAGAGACATTACTTTGCCGACTAAGGTCCGTCTAGTCAAGGCTATGGCTTTTCCAGTAGTCGTGTATGGATGTGAGAGTTGGACTGTGAAGAAAGCTGAGCACCGAAGAATTGATGCTTTTGAACTGTGGTGTTGGAGAAGCCTCTTGAGAGTCCCTTGGACTGCAAGGAGATCCAACCAGTCCATTCTGAAGGAGATCAACCCTGGGATTTCTTTGGAAGGAATGATGCTAAAGCTGAAACTCCAGTACTGTGGCCACCTCATGCGAAGAGTTGACTCATTGGAAAAGACTCTGATACTACAGCCCACCAGGCCTGTCTCTTATACACATCTTTGAGTTAGAATGTAATTAATTCTGAGTTAGCATAATAATTTATGAGCTATCCATATATTTTTAAAGCTATGGTATAGGATAGTAGATTAAGTCACAAATTAAAGGCTAATTTTTATTTTTCTGTAAGACTTATTTTTCCTGATCCTGAAAAATACCTAATAAGATACATAAATTCTAAAATGTACATTTTATTGACTCATCTGGTGACTTAAAATGAATGACCATCCAGATGATATTTTGCATAAAGAATAAAATGAGACTTTTAAACTCATTTAATATTCCTTTGTTAATATTACAGACATTTCTCCTAAACTACCCACATACTGATTTCTATGAAAATACAGAACAAATTTGAGCTAAACACAAAGGTTCAGCTGAATTAGATTCTGCTAAATTTTATTGAACAGTTACTTCATTCTGCTGCTGCTGCTGCTGCTGCTAAGTCACTTCAGTCGTGTCTGACTCTGTGTGACCCCATAGACGGCAGCCCACCAGGCTCCCCCATCCCTGGGCTTCTCCAGGCAAGAGCACTGGAGTGGGTTGCCATTTCCTTCTCTAATGCATGAAAGTGAAAAGTGAAAGTGAAGTCGCTCAGTCGTGTCCGACCCTCAGCGACCCCATGGACTGCAGCCCACCAGGCTCCTCTGTCCATGGGATTTTCCTAGCACTATGCCAACAGTGTTCATATGCATTAGTGCATTTAATCTTCACCAGAAGTCCCTCGAGGTAGGTACTAAGATCACTGGTTTGGACCTGAAGATGTCACTGAGCTTCTCCACACCCCACTGGTTGCTCTGCATTTTGAAAAGCTACAGGAGTTGCTGAGTGAATCATTTCACAGAATACTGAATTTAATTTTAATCTAAATTTGCTTGACAAATTTGTCTTTCTGTTGATATCTTGAAGGAAGGGACTATTCTTATTCAACACACCTGGCCAAGAATTACATATACAATAGACATTTTAAATGATTTGATGAATAAATAAATGAATGCCTATTGATAGGCAGCTCGGCTCTATAGCTACTTTTGTAGCTTCTTATTTCCAACAGCAAAAACAAAGGGAAGTGCTATTATGTGGTACTGAAGTCTTTTCATACTAATATGATATGAGAAGGTAAGCAGATGAGTAGAAACAGTTCAGTATTGTACCAGACACCAGTGGTACTCTGTGCATTTCCTCTTGGGTCTCATTTTACCAGTGTAGTGCCCATAGGCTCATGATGTATTTTCTCTCCTCAAAACCCAAAGCTGAGTCTTCTTAAGGGAGGGATGCACTTGGGCAGCAGTAGTCTGATTTGTCTGTAATCAGGAAATGCCAGGGGGTTTACCAGGGGAAGATAGTCTGAAGCAATGATTAGGTTGCAGGGCTACAACTACTCCAATCCTCTTGTCCTCAATCAGTGCAGTGCAGTTTTGAAGTATGATCCACACTGTTTCCAGATCTTTCCCTGCAGGACTGAACCAACTTTATACTCCTTGTGACTTTGCTTCATACGACTCCCTTGCTTGTGTTCCTTCACCTCTTCCCATTTCCTTAATTCCACATCATTTTTTCCTGGCAACACTTCTTAAGTAAGTTGTTTTAATAGGAACTTTAGTTTTAAATCTTGCCTCTTAACTTAAAACAAATGCCTTCTCCCATATAGCCAGAATGCACTGCTGCTGCTGCTGCTGCTAAGTCACTTCAGTCGTGTCCGACTCTGTGCGACCCCATAGACGGCAGCCCACCAGGCTCCTCTGTTGCTGGGATTCTCCAGGCAAGAACACTGGAGTGGGTTGCCATCTCCTTCTCCAATGCATGAAAGTGAAGAGTGAAAGTGAAGTCACTCAGTCATGTCTGACTCTTAGTGACTCCGTGGACTACAGCCCACCAGGCTCCTCTGCCCATGGGATTTTCCAGGCAAGAGTACTGGAGTGGGTCGCCATTGCCTTCTCCACAGAATGGACTAGAGATAGTAAAATTAACTTGTGAATTTTATTCAAAAACCTCAGTAAAAGAAATGTCCCTGCTGTAATCAATAACCCTGTGTTAGGCAGAAAAATGAACTCCCTAACGTGTCCACTTCCTAATCTCAGAACCTGTGAATGCAATGTTACAAGGCAAAGTGGAATCAAGGTTGTAGATGATAAAATCAGCTGATTTTGAGTCAGTTGACCTTAAAATAAAGAAATTGTCCTAGGTTATTTAGGTGAGACCAATATAATTACAAGCGTCCTTAAAAGAGGAAGATGGAGGCAGGAGAGAATCAGTGCCATGATATGAGAGACTGATATGAGAGACAGAAAGGGGCCATAAGCAAAAGATTACTGGAGGCCTTGAGAAGCTGTAAAAAATAAATAAATAAAATCTCCCCTAGAACTTCCAGAAAGGAACACAGTCCTGCCAAGACCTTGATTTTAGCCTAGTGAGATTCATTTTGGCATTTTGGGTTTCTATCCTCCGGAACTGTAAGATAATATATTTACATTTCTGTTGTTTAAGCAATAGAGTTAGTGGCAATTCATTTTAGCAGCAATAGGAAGCTAATACAACCACTGTTAATTTAATTCCGACTGTGGAAGCCAGTGGATACTGCCGGGAGCCAGTGTGAGGAATCCCGCCCGTGACAAGGTCATGCGGTAGGAAGCCTGGCAAACGCAAGGCGTGTTCAGGTTTCAGGGGTTCCCCCTGGAATTTCCCGAGCATCCACCCCTCAAAAAATATAAGAATCTGCCGGCCTTTGTACTCTGCTTTTCCACTCTTCTGATATTCTCTGGAAAAGTCAATTCAAGGCTTTAGTCTGCATTTGAAAGGGATGTTTCAGGTAAACGCCCTCTGATAACTCTCTAGCTAGCTTGCCTAACAGGTTCCCCAGACCCCTTACAGCTTGTGAATTGCTTACAGCCCCCAACTGCGAGAGGCACAAAGTTTAAAAGCATCTTAAAGAAACAGAGCCTTTTCTAAGGAGTTAAAAATTACATTGGTGAAGGTTTTCACTGTTGACTCAATGACTGCTGCCAGACCTCCATATTCTTTATCTTTTAGGCACCTGGAGGATGTTAATCAATGTAAACGGGACATGGAAAAAGATAGATAGTAGTTTTGATGTTAGCAACACTAGACTTTTGAGTTAATTACTTTTCTTTGTTGTATATCACTGCACTCCCCTTGTGTCCTTGCTATGTAAGAATGTAACTTTATTTAGTGCTTTCTGAGAGTGGCACCAGACTTTGGGAAGATCAACACAAATAAGTCTTCTGGTTGACAAACCCTTATCAGGAAAAAGGCTGTAAAATGTTAATTGACCTTTTGGCTAGAGGACATGTAAATCAGGGGCTGGACCCCGGCAGGATACGGTGATCATGGGCAAGATACTTTAACCCTGTGGGCCTCAGCTGTCTTGCTGATACAATAACTATCTACCTCATAGGGTTGTTCTGAAGGCCAAATGAGTCAATACATATCAATTACTTAGTGGAATATTTGGCCTACCGAGAATCTGCTAAATGCTAGTGACTCTGTTACCATGTTATTAAGTGCACTGTATTCCTGGGAATCTTGGAACATTTTTTCCTCTGTGTTTATGTTAACCTGTGTCGTATGAGTAGGGTTTGAAGAAAAGAGTCATGCAATATATAGGTAAAGAATGGCCATTCTGGTGCTCTGTCTCCATGATGTCCATTTATGTTAAATGGACTTAAGAGGATAGAGGTAGAGTTCTGGTAAAATTATGTCAAATCCATGTTCCTTAACATTTTTCAGGCCAAACAACTGAATACAAACTGGACGACTGTCACTAAACCATTAAGTATAAGCAGTATTAGAGATATAGTCTTTGAAAGAAGTATTCTATCATCATATTAAGGCAGGAATGCAATAGAAATAAATCTGCTTGTATATTTTTATCCAAATCACTTCAGAGATACATGCTTATGTGACTCTGAATATTAAATCTAAGCCAAAGAGATGCATACATTAATATGAATGGCACGTATATGAACCTACACATCTTATAGGATTGTTTGCATACAGCAATCAAATTGTCTTGACTAAGAAATCTTAACAGAAGTTCTTAGTTGACTCCTAATGAATATGTTCAGGGAGATGGAGCAGAAACATCAAAGATGAAAAATAAATTAAAGCTGCATTAAAGATGTCATTTCCTTCAAGCTATGTTTCTTTAGAAAAGAAACTTAATCCTTCCCTTGCATTGGTAAAATCCCAGTTAGTAGCAAAGGAGCTATAAATAAGAGGTTGGAAAAAATTAAAATGAAGTAAAGGTGATCCACAGATGTCAACACCATGACTATATGAAACTAACAAAGCGATATTAACAATTCATCCTGGGAAAATGGTCTCATTTTGGCCATAATTTTATGTAAAGTGAGTAGTTTCTTGGCAGCAGGTATTTCTATTTCCTCTCAGAGGGAAAAAGGAAGACTTTCTGCACAGTTGCCAGTTTTTTCTTTTTTTGTGTATTCCTTAGGAAGTTATAGAGATTTGCTCAGGTTGGACTCATTTTAGCTTAATTTCGTTCAATAGTGAAGCCATGGCATCTTATTCGCTGGTATGGTGCCAAAGATCAGCTAATTTTGTGGAAAAATAAAAATGAAAACATGGATTCACTTTACAGACTGTTCATTGGGTAGGCTGGCCTAAAAGTTCATTTGGGTTTTTTCCATAAGGTGTTACGGGAAAACCCAAATGAACTTTTTGGCCAACCCAATATATTCTGGCATGTGACATGCACACTCAGCACCACTGCAGGGCCAGGTGGGCATGCTTCTAAATCCATTAGTGTTACTGCAAAAGACTCCCAATTCCTCTTCTACTGATTCTGGGCATGTGCTAACTCTTCCCCAGAGATAGCAACAGAAGTATTACAAATAAAATTGACTACTCAAACTCAGCACTAGCAAGGCCTTCCTTCGCCTCACACCAAAGGGCATTGTTGCATGGATTTTTCACTTGGTGTTCAATTCACTATGCCAAGTGAAGGCTGAGAATACCCTAGGGCAAGAGGCAATAGCCCTCACTGAATTCATCCACATTCCATAATCCGAGGGTTGGGCTCATCTGGAAGTGCCACTGCATCTGTAGCTTACAGTTCTTGAAGGCCTCCTTGTTCCTCTGGGAGTAGGTCATTGAAAGAATACTAACACCACTGTCATCAACAAAAATAATAAAATCCGCAGTTGCAGAAGCATCAACCAGATGTCAGATTCTGTGCCAAATGTGCTGCAAGTCTTATCCTGTTTCTACCATATTCTCTAGCCATGAAGGCTTTGCTCATATTTTCATTATTCCTGATGAGGAAAAGGAGGCCCCAGAATGAAGTAAAACCTGCATGACCATCAAATGGCAAGCCAGGCTTCTACATCAGTTCTGTGATTCCAAAGTAATCATCTTGGTATCTAGAACACTAGGAAATGTAACATCTTAAAGGTGATCTCATCAAATTTTACATTGATTGCCTAAAAGCCGATCAGTTCAGTTCAGTTCAGTCGCTCAGTTGTGTCCGACTCTTTGCGACACCATGAATTGCAGCACGCCAGGCCTCCCTGTTCATCATCAGCTCCTGGAGTTCACTCAGATTCACGTCCATCGAGTCAGTGATGCCATCCAGCCATCTCATCCTCGGTCATCCCACTCTCCTCCTGCGCCCGATCCCCCCCAGCATCACAGTCTTTTCCAATGAGTCAACTCTTCGCATGAGGTGGCCAAAGTACTGGAGTTTCAGCTTTAGCATCATTGCTTCCAGAGAAATCCCAGGGTTGATCTCCTTCAGAATGGACTGGTTGGATCTCCTTGCAGTCCAAGGGACTCTCAAGAGTCGTCTCCAACACCACAGTTCAAAAGCAACAATTCTTCGGCGCTCAGCCTTCTTCACAGTCCAACTCTCACATCCATACATGACCACAGGAAAAACCATAGCCTTGACTAGACGGACCTTAGTCGGCAAAGTAATGTCTCTGCTATTGAATATGCTATCCAGGTTGGACATAACTTTTCTTCCAAGGAGTAAGTGTCTTCTAATTTCATGGCTGCAGTCACCATCTGCAGTGATTTTGGAGCCTAAAAAAATAAAGTCTGACACTGTTTCCACTGTTTCCCCATCCATTTCCCATGAAGTGATGAGACCGGATGCCATGATCTTCGTTTTCTGAATGTTGAGCTTTAAGCCAACTTTTTCGCTCTCCTCTTTCACTTTCATCAAGAGGCTTTTTAGCTCCTCTTCACTTTCTGCCATAAGGGTGGTGTCATCTGCATATCTGAGGTTATTGATATTTCTCCC
>SJYT01006938.1:274193-307547 GCA_006410635.1 Cephalophus harveyi | reverse complement strand
TGAAGGTCAGGAACGGCGGCGGTGAGGAGATACCCCTCGTCCAAGGTAAGGAGCAGTGGCTGTGCTTTGCTGAAGCAGCCGTGAAGAGATACCCCACACCCAAGGTAAGAGAAACCCAAGTAAGATGGTAGGTGTTGCAAGAGGGCATCAGAGGGCAGAAATACTGAAACCATACTCACAGAAAACTAGTCAATCTAATCACACTAGGACCACAGCCTTGTCTAACTCAATGAAAAGCCGATAAAGATGGAGATTATCCTCTGAGTCTTCTGTGATCTACTTCTTCTATTCACTATACACATCTTTCCACTGTACTGCACTTACCATCCTGTTATTGCACGTAGGATTCCATGAATTTTAAAGGAAAACAGAGAGAGAAATGATAATCCACACTAATATGACTATATCAAAATACAGTGTGACACTGTGACATGGAGTCAGTCAGAGTAGCAAGTTGGACACAAGGAGTCTCGCCAGGGCTTATCACAGGGGGGAACCTCAGCCTTGACTGTGACTCCTGTGAATTAGTCACCACCTAGTTCTATGATAGAGTGACTCACTATAAATCTATGTCTTTCTGAACTGTCTGGAAGGGTGCTGTTTTAAGAATTTCCACATTCTGTACCCTTTTTTTCTCCACATCATATACACACTGAGTAGGTCCCATTACTAATGGCAGCCACAAGTGCAAGACAACTAAGGTAACTAAGAAATTAGGCTGTAATTTTATGGAGAGATTCTCTTTGGAAGTATTCTATACAACTATAGACCTCCAGAATTAATTTTGCAATGGCAACATAAGCAGAATAGTCCATTTACTTTACAGTCTTACCCTTTCCTTACGTTGTTATAAATTGCTGGGAAAAAAAAGTTAAAGAAATATTCAGGGGCTTCCCTCGTGGTCCAGTGGTCAAGAGTCTGCCTTGCAAGGGACATTGCAATGTCCATTTTGACATTGGTTCCCTGGTCCCCGAAGATCCCACATGCTGTCGAGCAACTAAGCCTGTGCCCCACCACTGCTGAGCCTGTGCACCACACTGCTGATCCTGTGCTCTAAAGCCCGGCAGTCACAACTACTAAGCCCACACACTGCAAGTACTGAAGCCTGTGCTCTGCAACAAGAGAATCCACCTCAAGGAGAAGCTCGCGCACCACAATGAAGAGTAGTGCCCACTCTCCACAACTAGAGAAAAGCCTGGGCAGCAACGAAGACCCAGCACAGCCAAAAGGTAAGATAAACAAATAAGTCTCTTTAAAAAGTATTCAATATAATGAGGAAGATTAAGTTAATTAATTTTTTAATCTGATTTTTTTGAAGGGAAGTTAAGTGCTCCTGTTGTCTCCCTGTTGGAATGAATCACTTCCTCTACCTTGTTCTATCTTTACATTTTGATACCTGCTTGCATCATAAAGTATACACAGGACCAAATAATTATAGTACTTCCTTGGTTTCTTATTTATTTAGATACTTAGGTCATTTGAACATCTTCTTCACCCATCCATCAAACCTGACCACTTTTGGGGAATCGAGAGGTGACTATTTACCCTCTTTAACATTCAGTTCATGAATCATATTTTCTTCCCAATTTCTTATTTCCTGACCCAGCTTGAATGACGCCCTCTCCAATGTGGTCTGATGATAAACTATCAAAGTTTCTCATAGTCTATTTTACATTTACACATTTACTTACATGTCTATCTTTCCCCACTTTTTATCATATTGTTTCTTCAAAGTTTATGCAGTATCTGGATACTGAAGGTCCTTAACAAATGTTGATGGAATTTAAAAGAAACACTGTTCAAATTATGGTTAAACATTAGCCTTGTTCTCTCTAAAAAGGGAGCTGAACGCTCATTACATCCTTGTATGGAGTTTCCATCAATATAATTAAAGGGGATTGTGGAGACTGACTTTATAAGGAACAAAAGGCTATCAAGGTATCATTTTTGTGAAATGTAAACTATCATAATTCAAAACATTTGAGGTACTTTCTTGAAGTAGAAATGATGATTGCTTCTGTTCTTAAACAAGCATTTTTAGTACATGCTGAATTAACCTACTGTAACTTTTTCTTCCTTTTAATTTTTCAATTGCAAGTAACTTCTCTGAATTGACTTTTTTCCTTATTAGACCAAAACTTATGTATTCCATTTTGACATTCTATATGATAACCATTTTATAAAACAATGTATTGGTACATATGCTAATTAAAACAGGAATATGTTACCTTTCATAGAGAGATTGTAGGCTTGTAACCTATTTTTTTGCCTGAAGGAACCAAAAATTTTGCTATACCATAACTAAGTACTTCCCAAATTAATGACAATGATTATAGCACCTTTAAATCTACAGCTTGATTTTTTAAATAGTCATTATCAATCTCTATTCATACAGTAGATATTGGGAAATCACCACTCCATTCATAAAATAATTAGCTTTAGGATGCAATGATAACCAATTTTGTTGAGACATCAAAGAGCTGACAAGAAAACAAAAGCCTTTTGTTGGAGGATCAGTTAGTTTGTAGAAGAGTTAATGTGCCAAATTTAATCGAATTAAATACCATGAGTAAAGTGTAAGATCAAAGTAGCAAAGAAAAAAGAAGCCAAACTGATATCATAGCATTAGCCAGATTAAATATTGGTTGTCTCATCAGCAAAGCCTAACACAGTCATTACATCTTTAAAACAAATAGCAACACAGCACTAGAGCAATTTCATTTAAAAAATATTGCTAATAAAGAAATGCAAAAGAACACCCAAATCCTCTACTGAAGATTCAACAACTGCTCTATAGAACTTAAATCATGGATAATAAACACTAGCTAGAAAAAGTTTATTTATCTTTCTTTTCTCAAAAGCAAATAAATGAAACAATGCATAACAGGGACATGTTTTAAAAATCAAAAATGCCTTTTAAACTATTAGACTATTAGCTAAATAGTCATATTTTTTAAAAAAAATAGGCCTATTTGCCTAGAGTGGAAGGGATGCACAGAACTCTTCTGAACCTTTCTAAATGTAAAACTTTAGTTAATTTTATTTATGCTGTTTGATCCTCAGCTTCCTAATCTACAGAATGTGGATAATAAGATCTGCTCCAGAGTTATGACATTAACTTAGATAAAGCATGTTAAATCTCTAACTCTGAACCCAATCCAGAATGAGCAGTCACTATATGTCAGTTAATAATAATAAAAACAACACAAACTTCTGGTACTACATTACAGTGGAATATAATCAAATTCCAATTTGCTCTTTTAGATATAAAACATTCTAAAGGAATTCATTTTAATTTCACTATAAATATTGTCTATTTTAACTTAAAAATAAATTACATGTATATTAAATACATATGGGTATATATATCTATACATACACACATGCATCATCCCCATAGCAACCAGGATTCAGAGGGAGTTCTGAGGTGGATTAACTGTGCTAACCACTACCTAGTCAAAGAACAGAGCTAGTGTTGAAGCAAGTATCCCACACCCTTTACTGAATTTTCACAAAGAGTATATGGAAAGGAGTAATGCCACAAAAGGAAGGAAACTACCAGAGAGAGCAAATTTGTCTCCAGTTCAGTCTAAGGTTCACAAACTTAGAAGCCTCAGGAGGGAATGCTATGAATGCTAAGTTGCTTCAGTCATGTCCAACTCTGTGCGAACCTATGGACTATAGCCTGTCCGGGGGATTCTCCAGGCAAGAGTACTGGAGTGGGTTGCCATGCCCTCCTCCAGGGATCTTCCCGACCCAGGGGTTGAACCTCTGTCTCTTATGTTTCCTGCATCAGCAGGTGGGCTCTTTACCGCTAGTGCCACCTGGGAAGCCCCTGAAGGATGGGGACCAGGGTACACAGGAGAGCATGTTCCCTCCCAACAAGCTGTGGCTGCAGAAGGCTGTGAGCCAGTATGGCCCATTCATCAGATTTCTAAAGAGAATCCAGGCTAGTTTATGTAAAAATGCCCTGACTTTAAAGTTTTGGTTGTAATGCTTTTGTCCATATAAAGCCTATATTCTGAATCTATGTTTAAAGAAGAATCCTCACAGCAAATGTAGAGCCGGGTAGGACAGAAGATACCATTGGCAAGAGTCAAGAAGTAAGGGACTAGGTTGGGAATAAATACCAACACCTACAGACAGTGCGCCCTTTTGTCAGGAAAGTTCTTTCCCATAAAATCTACCTCACAGACTTCAGTTTCCCAGCGCCATCCCCTACTGGAACCCCTCTCTGACCCTTCTACCACATAGAGGTACTGCCCTACATCACCCACTTGTAGACACATACATCACTAATCAGAACACACTTTACACTAAGAGTAAACTTGATCACTAATTAAAATGTGAGCAACATGAGGGTTATATCCTTATTGGGTTCTGTTCACCATCACCTCCCCAGTGTACCTAGAGATGGTGTTCCATCAATAGATGTCCTTATTTGCTCTTCTTCTTCCTTAGGATGGCCAGGTGATCTATTTCATTTGCATCCAGCAACGGTCTCATTGTTGAATGCTGCTGCTGCTGCTGCTAAGTCACTTCAGCCGTGTCCGACTCTGTGCAATCCCATAGACAGCAGCCCACCAGGCTCCTCTGTCCCTGGGATTCTCCAGGCAAGAATACTGTAGCAGGTTGCCATTTCCTTCTCCAATGCATCCATGCATGCTAAGTCGCTTCAGTTGTGTCTGACCCTGTGCAACCCTATGGACAGCAGCCCACCAGGCTCCTCCTACACAGGATTCTCTAGCCAAGAATCCTGGAGTGAGTTGCCATTTCCTTCTCCATGTTGTTGAATATATAATAGTTATTCATTCAATGTTTTTAAAGTTTATTTATTAAGTGACTGTCGTTAAGCTCTGGTTTAGAAATTTAGGATCCATAAAAGAACACAAGAGACAGACATCTCTGCCTTCATCCCTTATGTGGCTTCCATTCTATTCTGCATTGGTTCAGTGGTTAGGGGCACATGGTTGGGGTAGGACAATCAACAAATAAACAATAAAATGTATCAAAGGTGATATGTAGTAGAGAAAAACATAAAGAGCAGAATAAAGAGATTGGAAATAAGGGGATTTGGTGTATGTGATCAGAAGCAGAATTAAATAGGGTGTCAAGATAGATATCACTGGGAGGGTGAGATTTGAGCATAGAGGTGACGAAGACGCGGAGCTTAGATAATCAGATATATTGGAAATGAACATTCCAAGCAGAGGAAATAACTCAGAGCAAAGGCCCAAAGGACTGAGTGTCTGATGTGCTCAAGAAATGGCAAAGGAGGCCAGTTTGGTACAGAGTGGAGGAATAGGACAAAAGGCTGAGGAGGGTGGGTACAGATAGTCTAGGGCCTGCCAGACCATGTTATAGACAGGGAATGAAAGAATGCTAGTAGAATCAAGTGGTCAAAAATCAGCAGTTTTAGATAATGGGAAAAAATATAACCAAAGAATATAATGGCATAAAATATAATCAAAGAATATACAGCAATTCAAATGCAGTGAACATGTGGGGTTTGCTTTGGGTTTTGTGCTCAAATATCCAAGCAGTGGTGACAGATAGAAAATAAAATGGAATAATACTGGGGTTATGAAAATGAGAGTTGTGTTTCTGTGTGTGAGTGTGTGTGTGTTTGAGAGAGAGAGAGAAAGAGAGGAGGGCACTTGTAATACCTGGTGTATGAATTCATATATAGTAATTAATTTTTAATAACAGGAAAAATTAGAACATCAGCTGATGAGGAAAATGTAATAGCAGTATTACTGGCACATGGGGAATAAAAAAGTTATAATAACTACAACTATGGCACCCCACTCCAGTACTCTTGCCTGGAAAGTCCCATGGACGGAGGAGCCTGGAAGGCTGCAGTCCATGGGGTCGTTGAGGGTCGGACACGATTGAGCGACTTCACTTTCACTTTTCACTTTCATGCACTGGAGAAGGAAATGGCAACCCACTCCAGTGTTCTTGCCTGGAGAATCCCAGGGACGGGGGAGCCTGCTGGGCTGCCGTCTATGGGGTCGCACAGAGTCGGACACGACTGAAGTGACTTAGCAGTAGCAGTAATAGTATAAATGGTTGCATGAATTTGATTTTATATAGACCTAGGTGAATTTTCAGAACTCTGTTGTCATTGTAAACATTATTTTTTCATTCATAATCAAACTACAAGAATATTTTCAACATTTTCAAAACATTTATTTCATTAATATATCCTATATTAGAGAAGGAAAGTTTTCCCATTTTCTTTTAACTTTTTAAAAAATATATATCACAGAATGCTTGTTAAGTAACATCTCTTCAATTTGGCTGGAAAATTGTAGCCACTTTATTTCTGCAACAGCAGGGGTTCTTAACCTGGTTTTCACTGGCAGGTTTGGGAATGTCTGTGAGCCCCTCATTGTATGCAAAATTTTCTATATATGGGAATTTTTTCTAGGAAAAGAGTCTGTAGTGTTCAGTTTAAAACTGTAAAATATTATGTTTCAAGGCATTAAAAATATCTTCTAAAATGATATCTAAGAGTTGGATCTCTTGAGATGACTCCAAAATGCCCTGTTTTTGTCATGATGTACACTAAGGCAACAGCTACACTAACAAATGGAAGTAAGAAACAGAAGTAATTATTTGCATAATTCACAACAAAGAAAAAATTATTCACCAGAATTATCCGAACAAGGTAGGCATTAATACGGTTTGCTTTGAATTAGATAATTGCCCTAGTCATCCATTTACAGCATCTATGATTAAAAGTAATTTCAAAGATAAAATAAAAATTCCTTTTCCTATAAAGCACTTATGGTTGCATTTAATTTTTGAGATTTGTTTTTGGAAAGCTTTTTTTTTTTTTTTTTTGCTTTAACCTGTATATTTTCAAATAACTTATTTTCACATAAAATATTAATGCCAGAAAATCTGAGCTCCTTAAGTAGACAGAGCTATAACACATCAAACTTATTTCACTTTTACTTTTTCTGGCAAATGAAAAAAACAAAAAGCAATTGAGAAAGGAGAACAGTTATTCAGACCAATTCCTTTAAGAAAAAAATTCAGAAACATCCTGAGTTTTAAGAGGATGACTTATAGATTGACTTAAACTTTCACTTTCTAAAAAAGTCCCTATTACGATTTAATATCTTCACTTCTTTAACAGTCTGTATTTATTGTTAGGAAGTTCTAACAGTGCTCTTCATCCAAGGTCTTCTTGAACACTTACACCCCATAAGGCATGACAACTGTCATCCCATTTTACAGAAGAGTAAACGAGCATCATCTACTTATTCACACTCACATCACTAATACTTGAGATGCAAAACCAGGACTTCAGAGACCACACTTCTGCATTTCTCTATGAATTCCAAAGCCACTTCACCTTACAGTTCACAACTAAAGAATTTGCAGGTAATCTAAGTGAGAAAATTATACTCCCCATGCAACTGGATTTTCAATTTGTGTCACTTAAAAATTGGCTCAATATTCTTGGGGTTTCTAACAATCATTCCAATGGTGAAACATTTTAGAAACTTCATTCTAAAACTCATTTGGCTAACCAGTAAAATTTTAGGCATTAAATAAAAGAAAGATTTTTTTTCACATTTGAATCACATTTGATGTACTTTATATGAGGACATTTACATTTTCTAAAGCTTTTATTGCCTCTGAGAGAATACAACATGGACAAAGTACTAACAAAGTGTTTGAGCAAATTCTAAACACCACAGAACTCAGTGCCTAAGGCAGCCTGACTTCTACTCAGAAATGAAGGATAACATAAGAACTGCAGAAACTGCCTTATTACAGAGAAAGGAATCAAATTTAAGTCAGAACTATGTTTTCTAAACTGTGTTTTCTGAGGAATATTACCCAGAAAACTATTTTTAGTCTATTAGCCTATTATCCTTTACATTTTAGCATCTGTGCATACTAAGGGAAGTCAGAAAGACAAAGGCAAATACCATAGATCACTTACATATGTAATCCTAAATATGTCAGAAATGAACTTATCTATGAAACAGAAACAGACTCACAGACACAAAAAACAGGCTCATGGTTGCCAAGAGGGTGAGGGTTGGGGGATGAATTTGGATTTTTGGATTAGCAGTTGCAAACTATTATATATGGAATTGATAAACAACAAGGTCCTACTATATAGCACCAGGAACTATATTCAATAGCTTGTGATAAGACATAATGGAAAATAATTTTAAAAAGAATGTGTGTGTGTGTGTGTATGTATATGTATAGCTGAATCACTTGCTGTACAGTAGAAATTAACACATTGTACATCAACTATACTTCAATAAAAAACAAATTTTTGCATCCAACAAATATATGCTCCATATATAACAAGCACAGGAAATCTTGTCTACTTAAATTCAGTATGTCTCAGATTGTTCCTATACTACCAAACATACTAGAACAAATATGAAAACATCATATGAAATATTTTCACCTAAAACATGCATTCTTTGTCATACTCTAATTGAATCATCCTCTATAAAGGTGTAATTGAGGCACAATAAAAAGTTAATAAGCCTGCCTATTAGTTTGAAGAACAAGGGAGAAAACAAATTGAGTTTAATAGGAATATCAAGAAAATCTTAAGGGCCGAAGCTCTTGAGTATAAGCTCATCTGCAACCACAAGGGGAACGCTAGTAACCCCAGGAAAATTGGCCAGAAGTAGTAATAAAATCACATCAAACCAGATCCACTTTCCCAAAATCTTTCCCTTATACCAAAGAGGAAATACCTGATCAACTCCTTATTCTAGTACACTGGGGACTGAGCACCACAAGCAGACTATTATCACCAAATGGATGTGCATTCAAGTTTGCCCTTTCACTCTTTTTATATCACCACTTAAATGCATAATTTGATTGTACAATGAAACCACCCTAATCAATCCTCTTGTGCAGAACATATCTATTTCTATATCTTTTTCTCATATTTAAATCTCTGCAAAATAAAAACATATTTGATATAACCTGAAATTGATTACCTTACTGATGAAAATCAGGATGATGGTTCATATTGTTTGCAATGACTAAAAGATCGTGTTATATAGGAAGGACATTTTATTGGCATCCAAATTGTCTGCCTACATGGCAGGAATAAAACTGGACAAGAGACCCAACTCTAAAGATTAACATGACATTATTGTGTTAGGTAAAATTTCTAAAATGGCTCCCCAAAGATGTACTTCCCAAAATCCCTCCCACCCTCAGTACCGATGGATATGATGAAATATCCCTTCTGTGATTAGGCTGTCATATGGCATAGTTGGTCTTAAAATATGGAGTGTGCCCTGCTTTAATCACACAATCCTTTTAAAAATATGATTGGGACAACTTGCAAAATTGAAATAAGAGCTATAGATCAGATAAAATATCAGTGTTAAATGTCTTGAATTTTGATGACATAGTGATTACATGAGAATATTCTTGTTCTTGGGAAACAGACAAAGACATTCAGGAAATGGGCATGATGTATTGAATTTATTCTCAGATAATTCAGAAATAAATAAATTATATGCTATATAATACACATTCATATCATATATTAGAGAAGATGATAAAAATACAGAAAAATGCTAAAAACTGGTTAATTTGTGTTATTTAATTTTTACTGGAGTATAGTTGCTTTACAATGTTGTGTTAGCTTCTACTGTGGAGCGAAATGAATCATCTGGGAACACTCTGTGTTAATCTTGCAGCTTCTCAGTAAATTTGAAATGATTTCAAAATAAAGTGTCTTTTAAAAACCACAGCAGTATCTCTGAAGGCAGTAGAGATTTCAAACTTTACTCTTTGAGAAGCATCAGGTCTCATTATTGTAAATGAGTGAATGGAGACCATAAATTTGGAGATGCAAAATTTTTTATTTCATTTGTCCTGAAAGCATCTTAGTTGAGTAGATACTAGTTTCATTATATTATGTAAATGAAATGCATTTTATCAAATATTCAAGTAGTAAAGGAAGCTCTACTGCTCCTTTTTAAAAATCAAAGCTTACCAAGCACTTTAAATGTACTATTAATCATTTTCTAATGAACGTCTCCTAAAGTTGGCTACTTTATGAATAAAATAATATTAAATAAGTCATCAGTTCAGTTCAGTTCAGTCACTCAGTCATGTCCGACTCTTTGCAACCCCGTGAATCGCAGCACGCCACGCCATAAATAATATTAAAATAAGTCATATCTCTTATATTAACTCCCTGAACAAAGTCCTGTCTATATTCCTTGGACAAGGTTCTTTAGAGTCCACAAACATCAAGTGGGATTTCCTTATTATGTATTTCTGCAAACATTAATTTGAAATGTAAACTAGATATTTAAAATTAAGCTCAGATAGAAGACAGTAAGCAACAAAAGAACTCCATTTTAGTGCCCACTGAGCTTCCAGTCCCTGGAGATATGTTTTGCTTCTTTATACCTATAGCAATATTTACCAGTATTACTAGACTGGAACATATTCTTTTCACTCACGTTTAACACAAAATAAATCTACATCTAATTTCCCAGGGAATTTCACATCCATGCTAGAACTCTTTGGGCAAAACACTCTGAGTAGGTATGTGCAACAACTGAAAAAATAGATTTTGTCCTATATTGCCTCTTATAAATTTTACCCTCAAGTCTGTCAGAGAAACACTTCTGCAAAATAACTCAAAGTGGAAATTTTACATGAACAATTTCCTAACTAATCATTTTTTAAGTACAAAGCTTTAAACAGGCAAATATGAAAGAATACCTCTCAAACATTATATAAACCAAAAATGAATTTCATAGAATATTATGCCCTAGACCTGTTCTAAATTTTCTGGATCACATGATACTTTGTGTATGTGTTTTTTGTTGTTGTTGTTTATTTTTGCTTTGTGTGTGTGTGTCTGTTAATCAGTCAACTATACAATATATTTCATGAGCATTTAGAATAAAAAGTAAATGCTACATCATTAACATAATTATATTGATGATTACTAAATAAAAACTATTTGAATAATTAACTGTTCAAGTGCAGGAAATGACTGCTAAGAATAACTTTGGTACCTACCTCAGAAACTAAATTTATGGCAAACAATCTCAAATTAGGTAAATTAGAAAGGATTTTTCACAGTTTAATATGAAAAATTTTAAACTTACATGAAGCTAAAGAGAAAAAATAGAATGAATGATACAGTACCTGTCACCCAGTTTCAACAATGATCAAATCTCTTCCTATCTATACCTTCCCACTCACTGAATTACTCTGAATCAAATCCATACTTCATGTCTTTTGTCTACAAATACTTGGCAGTCTTTAAAATATAAGGGATCTTTTAAACTTCTCAACCACAATATAACTATCATTCTAAAATAATTAAATAATATTTACTATCATTAACTATTATAAGGAGAAAATTTAAGAACAAAATACCTACTAAATTGGCAATTTAAAAAATACACTATATGTTACTGCTGTGTGAGAGACTATTCTAAGTATCAGGCTTCCTAGGCGGCACTCGTGGTAAAGAACCTGCCTGCCTGTGCAGGAGATGTAAGAGAGACAGGTTTGATCCCTGAATTGGGAAGATCCCGTGGAGGAGGAAATGGCAACCCACTCCAGCATTCTTGCCTCGAGAATCCCAGGAACAGCGGAGCCTAGTGGGCTACAGTCCATAGGGTCACAAAGAGTCAGAAACAACTGACTTAGCATACAATCTGAGTATCACCGTAAAAACGATAATTGCCCACAAGTCTTAAGTCTTTTGGATGCATGTATAGACAGAAAATAAAAATGCTCAATAGAGGGAAGAATGTAGTATCAAACCCACCAAGGGATGACAGTTAAAAGGCAGAGGGAAATTTAAATAAGTTACACCTAGTGAGAAGAGATGAATCAAATGGAACTCTATGATGGAGGTGCCTCACATCAGCTGTGAGAGTTGACTTCGCATATCTCTACCCAGCTGCATAGTCTGGTCCCATCCCACTGGTAACTTGGTCATGGTGGGAGTATTTATACCACAGTTATCAGTAATCACCAGTACTCATTTTCCCCTCAGAGAGCTGGTTGTTAAAAATTTTATAAGCATGGTGTGGGCTTCCCTTGTGGCTCCATAGTAAAGAACCCACCTGCCAATGCAGGAGACTGGGTTCCATCCCTGGGCTGGGAAGATCCCCTGGAGAAGGAAACAGGAGCCCACCCCAGTATTCCTGCCTGGGAAATCCCATGGACAGAGGAGACTGATGGGCTACAGTCTATAGGGCCGCAAAGGACCGCAAAGAAGTTGGATACGACTTAGCAATTAAACAACATAAGCATGGTAACAGACATGAAAGGGTTTCCTAAGGATAATGGCAACTTCTGCCAAGTCTTAGAGGTGAGAAAGGACATGAAGGGGTTCAGTTCAGTTCAGTTCAGTTCAGTCGCTCAGTCGTGTCTGACTCTTTGCGACCCCATGAACTGCAGCATGCCAGGCCTCCCTGTCCATCATCAACTCCTGGAGTCTACCCAAACCCATGTCCATTGAGTCAATGATGCCATCCAACCATCTCATCCTCTGTCGTCCCCTTCTCCTCCTGCCCTCAATCTTTCCCAGCATCAGGGTCTTTTCTAATGAGTTAACTCTTCACATCAGGTGGCCAAAGTATGAAGGGGTTGGTGCATCAATAACATCAAGCAGATTTGGTGAGACCCCGTTATCAGTATGTAAGTTATCCTTCCCTTAGATACCTTAGTGACTAATTCCCTCATCCACTTAACATCTTTGCTTAAGTATCACTTTCACACTGAGGACCATGCTGACCACCTGACTTAATAAACACCCGAGAAGAGGTGACTGAGAGGGAAGAGTAGAAAACACCGAACTCTCCTCCCATCAGTTCAGTTCAGTTCAGTCGCTCAGTCGTGTCTTTCACAGCATCATCTTTCAGGATTTGAAACAGCTCAACTGGAATTCCATCACCTCCACTAGCTTTGTTCGTAGTGATGCTTTCTAAGGCCCACTTGACTTCACATTCCAAGATGTCTGGCTCTAGATTAGTGATCACATCATCATGATTATCTGGGTCGTGAAGATCTTTTTTGTACAGTTCTTCTGTGTATTCTTGCCACCTCTTCTTAATATCTTCTGCTTCTGTTAGGTCCATACCATTTCTGTCCTTTATCGAGCCCATCCTTGCATGAAATGTTCCCTTGGTATCTCTAATTTTCTTGAAGAGATCTCTAGTCTTTCCCATTCTGTTGTTTTCCTCTATTTCTTTGCATTGATCACTGAAGAAGGCTTTCTTATCTCTTCTTGCTATTCTTTGGAACTCTGCATTCAGGTGCTTATATCTTTCCTTTTCTCCTTTGCTTTTCGCCTCTCTTCATAGACATGTCAAAATTATAACCACTTACAAAACAACTATCTATGAGAATGACCTGAAGGCCAGCAGAAAAGATTGCCCACAGCCAAAGATATCAAGAAGGAACCACAACAAGATGGATAGGAAGGGTGAAGATGCAATACAGTCAGGATACACTGGGATGGTGATTCACAAATGGGAAAGCTATCACAGTTGTGGAGGTCTTCTCCAAGGAACAAGGGGTCCAAACCCCACACTGGTCTTCCCAGGCAAGGGGTTCTGCAATGGGAAGACAGGCCCCCAGAATGTCTGGCTCTGAAAAAACAGTGGAGCTTGTGTTTGAGAGAGCCAGACAGCTGTAGGAAACAGAGACTCTGCAAGAGAGAAAGGAACAAGTGCGAGAAATACCGTGGAAGAAGAATCCATAACATTTGGTATCAAAATATGGAGGGAAAGCTGTGTCAAGAGGTTGGGTGAAGGTCACAGAGCTTGTCTTTAACTTTCAAACCTAGATGACTAGGGAAATGAAGGTATTCTGAACACAATACCTGGTTTGAAGGAAAAATAATACATTTGAGAGAGAGAAAGAAAAATGTTAGTCAAGACTGTTTTGTCATAGATTTGCCTATAAGTAGAGTCAGCTCTATTCTTAGGGGAGACCCAGAGATCCAAATCCACTCTCTGAATCTTGAATTATAAAAACTTCAAATATAAAATATCTCATAAATCACTCAAAATTATTTCCCTTTTCCACAAACAGAAAGTCTTGCTACTTTATTTAGACATTGCTAGAAGGAGAAATTGTCAGACTTATATTCCAATTCTTAATGACTTGTTCTACTTTAACAAATGGAAAATTAATGAAATTTGTTGTGGCTGGTGACAGAATAATGTATCTCATTTTCCTTTAAATAAAAATACCAGTTAAAGTGGAAACTAATAAAAATAAATATGGTCTACTGTAGTCTTACAATAGACAGCGGGCTTATCCTCAGAGCATTAGGTGTATGTAGCAAGAGAGAGTATATGTTACCACAGAGTATATGGATTGTGGATGTAAGAACTTGACAAATACAAAGTATCTGTTGCTTATAGTAGCAAAGGGCAAAGGTTCTATAACCGGTTATTTTCTATGACTTCAAATTCTGACTATTCTGGGGTAGGTTTAAAAACAAACATATCTTTTGTTTACCCCCATATATTGAGAAAAATACATTATATTAAAATTTCATAATTTTTAAATTCTCAAATTTAAAAGTTAACATCAGGCACATGTTTTACCATTCTCTCGTTCACAACTATTTGTGTTTAGTAACACCAATTCAAAAGTCCTAAAGTTAAAAAAAAAAATCTATTTCTCCAGGATGGCAAATCCACGTTCCTAAAGGGAAAAAAGTACATATGGATGGGGGTGGTAGAAAACCTGTATTCTTCTTAAGGAATGTTTGTGGAAAATGTTCCTTTCAAACCAACATGTCTCCCCATATGGGGAGCAGATTTGCAGCAGAAATGTTGCCGAGTAGACAGTGAGAGCGGCAGTCAGTCATCTGGGTAGCAGGCAACTATCATCCGCTGATGCTGACGGCGTGACCAAGCTCAAACACTCAGGAATATTCCAGAAAACGGAGGGCAGCCATTACACCTTGCAGGACAAACTCAATACCCACACATCTGGGCTGTGGGATAGTTTAGAAAAGCTTCTATATCCACTTAGAGGGAAAAGGTCCATCTGCTCTAAAATCACTTAACAATGGAAAACTAGAGCTTTCAGCCAAGATGAAACCACAAGTATTTTTATGCTAACTGAGCCTCTATCATTTAAATGATGGGGGATTGGTAGAAGACACATGTCTTGTATATCTCAGAAGAGTATGAGCAATGAGAAAATAGGAAAAAAAAAAAAAAAGGCAGCAATATACTTTTCTCCCAGGTACTATTATTATGTTACACCTAAATTGGGTAGGAAAAGTTGACAATAATAAAATGAATTTCCCAAGCACTGAGAACTCCATAGAATGTCCATTTTGTCTGACTGGTCACTGTTCCATGTAACTGTAGTAGAGTTTACTGAAAAGGCAAAGGACTTCTGTTTGAACCCCAGCTTCTGGCTGACTAGCTATTTGTGCAAGTAACTTAAACCTCACCAAGTCTCAGTTTTTCCACATATAGAATGGGGCCAATAATGACTGATATAAGTATGAAATATAATAACATATGTAAGAGTATTTTGCACAGTGTCTTGGAGGGCAGTAAATCAGTCTTATTTACCTTGAAACACCTCAGCATCAAGCAATATTACAATACATTTTTGCTGAGCGACTAGACAAATTTGAGAGTTAAATTAAAGTGCATGTACCTGCCTAGCTAGCTCAGTCATTAGAGCATGACACTCTTAAAGTGCAGGCTGTTCAAGTTAAAAATATTACAGTGTGTATGATTCCGGGAACTCAAACTGGGGCTCTGGAACTACCTAGAGGGGGTGGGAAAGGGTGGGAAGTGGGAGGGAGGTTGAAGAGGGAGGGGAGATATGTACATTTATGGCTAATTCATCCTGACGTATAGCAGAAATCAAACCAATATTGTAAACAATTATCCTTCAATTAAAAATAAATAGAAAAAAAGAAAAAATCTTACAGCATAATGTACTGCATATAGGCATTCTGGTTTAACTGTCTTAATAGTTTATCTTACATTTCCTCATGTGGAACGTGGGGATCACTGCTACTTCAGATTACTTTAGGCAGCACAATAATAAACATGTAATAAACATGTTTATTTTGTGTGTTATTTCTTTAATTAATATTGAACTTATTTACCTACATGTATAGATCCATATTGCCAATGACATTTTTGTTCAGCAAAAGGGTGAAGTAGGGAATTATCTCATGAGTCTGTAAACACCAATTTCCTCTTGGAGAAAGAAGGGGTCGTTCCCCATCCTTAGGTTACCACTGATCTGCTCTCTGTCACTATAGATTAGTTGGCACTTTCTAGATTTTATATAAATGGAAGGAAACAGTATTTACTCTTTTTATCTGGCTTATTTCACTCATTGTAATTACTTTGATATCCCTCTGTGTTGTTGAATGTTGAGTGTCAATACTTCATTGTTTTTGTTGCTCAAAGTACATGATTTATTTATCCATTCATCTGTTGACACACATTTGGGTTGTTTTGAGTCTGAAGATAGCACAAATAAAGCTGTCATAAACATATGTGGACTAGTCTATGTACAGATATACGCTTTTAGGTTTCATGTAAATACCTAGGAATGGAATAGATGAATGATGTGGCAGTTAACCTTTTTAAAAAGCTGTCAGACTGTTTTCAGAAGTAATTGTTTCATTTTCATCACTACCCTCCCAGTAGTATATGAAATTTCTACTTGTTCCACATCCTCTCCAACATCTAAATTTTAGATATTCCAAAGTACACTGTGGTTTTAACTTGCATTACCCTAGTGTCAAATCACGGGGAACAAATTTTCATGTGCTTATTTGTGGTCAGTTTCTCTTTATTGATGAAATGTCTGTCGAAATCATTTGCCTATTTAAAAATTAGGCTGTTTCCTAATTATTGAGATTTCTTCACCTAGTCTGGGGGGCTTCCAAGGTGGTCCCAGTGGTAAAGAACCCACCTGCAAATACAGGAGATATAAGAGACACGGGTTTGATGCCTGGGTTGGGAAGATCTCCTGAAGGAAAACACAGCAACCCACTCCAGTATTCTTGCCTGGAGAATCCCATGGATAGAGGAGCCTGGCCGGCTACAGTCTCCAGAGTCGCAAAGAGTCAGACATGAATAAAGTGACTTAGCATGGACACATGCAGATCAATCTGAGAGAACAATATGGAGTCTCATAATGCATGAAAGTGATGTAACAATTACAGTATATCTCAACATTTCTCTTGGAAATGTTTTATAGTTTTCAGTGTATAGGTTTTACACATCTTTTTTTTTTCAAATTTATCTCTAATTACTTCATAATTTTAAGCTATTATAAATGGTATTTTTCAATGTTTGTTATTTGATTAAATTTTGTGATTAAATTATAGATACCTATCTGATTATTTATTGACATATTTGAACATGGCCCTGGGAAGAAGTGGTGAACCTGAAGCCCCTTAAAAATTTACTTGAAATGTCCTAAAAAACATTTATTGTACTTGCCTTAATGCCTGGAACATGGGGGGAGACAGTTATCACATAGCATAGTTTCTTAACAATTTCCCACTCCCATTTCTTTGTATGAATGAGGAATGAGAACAATGTGAAGCTAATATGTCTGGAAATGCTTGTTTCATGTGGATAGAGTCTCAATCAAAATACATTACTAAATGTTACATTCAAAGATAATTTTGGGCAAGAATATTCACAGGGTTTTTAAACAAATTTTCAGTCATAATAAGAGATTAGTGTAATGACAATGAATCTAACTAATTAAAATCATTGTTGCCTGTCTAAAGTATGATTGATAACAAGTCATTTTTCTTCTACACTGTATGAAGGAAAAATTAAGAAGCAATCATTTAGACTCAGAAGAATAAAAATGACAGATACAAAATACTAGCTGAGTTCATTAACAAGGAAATTAGCTTCAAATGAAATATTTAATATCTGTTTTTGAAGAGATTTTCAAATTTACATTATACTTTCTTATCTAATGGCACCTGAAGGAAATTATCTGTCTGAATGACCTTTTGGAGAATAACAATGAGGGACTGAATGGTTTTGTAAGAGCTCAATTTCCACCACTGAAATGACCTTATATTTAAGACAACAGGGATAAAGAAGACATTTTATGGAAAAGTACTAAAACTCTATGATGTTTCCTCAATCATATACAAAAATCTTGGGTTACTGATCAGTTACTGACAATTATAAAATCTAAATCAACTACTAATGATATATTTGTATCCACAGTGCACACTAAAGCATTTACAAGATTATCAAGTAAATTTAAACAACAACAAAATTGTTTTCTAGAACTAATTTTATATTCCAGGTGAAGCTATTCTTCGGAAAAGTCCAGAGAGCATATGTTCAAATTGTGCTGATGTAATTAAATTCATTAGTGTGAGTGTGTGTGTGTGTGCATAGATTAGGCCAAAGATGTTCCCATACTACTATCTGTAATTTAAGATGTGTGTGTGAGGAGGGAGTTGTGTATATGTGGAGGTGGGGGGCGGTGGGAAATTGGGTGTGTAATTATATTTTGTATGTAATATAGCTTCTTTAAAACCAAGGTATGATTACTATAAATCTTCTGATGGGTTCCTTGACATTGAAGCTCAATAAAGTATTGTATCCTGGACATATTTATGTTAAGATGTGAGAGAATATGTTCACATCATGATTCTAAGTGCTTAGAGAACAACATGTCGCTCCGTTGTGTCCAACTCCTTGTGACCCCGTGGACTATAGTCTGCCGGGCTCCTCTGTCCATGGAATTCTCCAGGCAAGAATATTGGAGTGGGTTGCTGTTCCCTTTTCCAGGGGATCTTCCCAACCCAGAGATCGAACCCAGGTCTCCCACATTGTAGGCAGATCTTTTACCATTTGAGCCACCAGGGAAGCCCAAGAATACTGGAGTGGGTAGCCTATCCCTTCTCCAGGGGATCTTCTTGACCCAGGAATCAAACCAGGGTCTTCTGCATTGCAGGTGGATTCTTTACCAGTTGAGCTACCAGGGAAGCTCTAAAGGATTGCTGGCAGCCTCCAGAAGCTAGCAGAGATTCTTCTTGAGAGCTTTCAAAGGACATAAGTCCATAGTGATGCTGATTTGAATCTCCAGAATTCTTTTAAAAAATAACATATTTTGTCTTAAGACACTCAATTTGTGGTAATTATCAGGGCCACCCTAGAAACCAATACTGAGAAATTATCATAGAGTATGGGATGGATGAGAGGTGAGCAAGACTGGACACAATGACCAATTAGAAGGGCCTACAGTAACCCAGGTGACAGAGCATTAATCAGAACTAATCAGCAGAGGCCATAATCAGAAGAGTGGCAGTGAGAACGGCAAGACAAAGGTGGTGTTGAGAATTATTTAGAAGGTAGAATCAATAGGATTAGTTGTCCATGATTAGGATATTTAGGAAAGAAGAGAGTCAGGGATAGTTTCCAAATGTCTGGTTTGAGAAACACTTACTGGAATAGGGTCACTTGAAAGGAAGAGACTTGGGTGGTGGTAGAGAGAAAATGAATTCAGTTTTGTCTCAGTGCCATAAGAATTGATGCTTTTGAACTGTGGTGTTGGAGAAGACTCTTGAGAGTCCCTTGGACTGCAAGGAGATCCAACCAGTCCATCCTAAAGGAGATCAGTCCTGGGTGTTCATTGGATGGACTAATGTTGAAGCTGATACTCCAGTACTTTGGCCACCTGATGCGAAGAACTGACATTGGAAAAGACCCTGATGCTGGGAAAGATGGAGGGCAGGAGGTGAAGGGGATGACAGAGGATGAGATGGTTGGATGGCATCACCGACTCAACTGACATGGGTTTGGGTGGACTCTGGGAGTTGGTGATGGACAGGGAGGCCTGGCGTGCTGCGGTTCATGGGGTCACAAAGAGTTGGACACAACTGAGTGACTGAACTGAACTGAACATCTCAAGTAAATAAGAGATGTCTACCAAGTAGATGTGCCTATAGACATGTCTAACTCTGACTCTATTGTGGGTTCAGAGTTCAGGAAAAAGCTTGGAGATGGAGATATAACAAGAATGATATGACAGTTTGGGATTCTCTCACAGTATCATTGAGCACACTCTCTAATTTCCTGTTTAATCTGTAAATCCTCAACAACGAAGAAAGCTGAGACCAGAGAACTGAGAGAACTAGTTCTTTTGAGGCCTCTGCTCTTCCCAACCGGAGAAGGCAATGGCATCCCACTCCAGTACTCTTGCCTGGAAAATCCCATGGATGGAGGAGCCTGGTAGGCTGCAGTCCATGGGGTCGCTGAGTCAGACATGACTGAGCGACTTCACTTTCACTTTTCACTTTCATGCGTTGGAGAAGGAAATGGCAACCCACTCCAGTGTTCTTGCCTGGAGAATCCCAGGGATGGTGGAGCCCAGTAGGCTGCCGTCTGTGGGGTCGCACAGAGTCGGACACGACTGAAGCGACTTAGCAGCAGCAGCAGCAGCAGCTTGATATGACAGTTTGGGATTCTCTCACAGTATCATTGAGCACACTCTCTAATTTCCTGTTTAATCTGTAAATCCTCAACAACGAAGAAAGCTGAGACCAGAGAACTGAGAGAACTAGTTCTTTTGAGGCCTCTGCTCTTCCCAACCGGAGAAGGCAATGGCATCCCACTCCAGTACTCTTGCCTGGAAAATCCCATGGATGGAGGAGCCTGGTAGGCTGCAGTCCATGGGGTCGCTGAGTCAGACATGACTGAGCGACTTCACTTTCACTTTTCACTTTCATGCATTGGAGAAGGAAATGGCAACCCACTCCAGTGTTCTTGACTGGAGAATCCCAGGGATGGCGGAGCCCAGTAGGCTGCCGTCTGTGGGGTCGCACAGAGTCGGACACGACTGAAGCGACTTAGCAGCAGCAGCAGCAGCAGCTCTTCCCAACAAGCCAAACTCAGATATCCCTACTTGTCCCATCTTATGGATGAAGGAGTGATACTAATAAAGCAATTCTGGCTCCTCCCAATCAGTTGTGCTGAATGAAGCTGGCCCTAAGTACTGATAGCTTTTTAGCTTTGGACCTTTTAGCCACAAATCCAGAACAACAGGAAAAAAATCCCACTAGACATTCTGTTACATTTTTCATAGATAATCCATTATAATCCTCAAAAACAGTAATTTTCACTAAATTTTCACATGTTAATCATAATCCTTACCACACAAAAGACAAAGATGTAAAGAAAAGGAAAACCCTAAAAGTCTCAGGTGCAGGAAATCGAGAGGAGAGGAGTACTATGGTGAGAAAAATGGGCTGGAACTTTGGCAGGAGAGCTCATGAGGGGCAGGGGAAGGAGTCCTGCTATGACCCAATCAAGACCGCAGCTGGGATGGAGCCCTATATAAGTCCTGGAATATTTCTTCACACAAAACCCAAGTTTTAGATACAACTCTGTGTGTTGTTACAGGTAAGCCTCAAAAAAGGTTTTCCTTGAGAGAAACAGAAACCCAAGCCTGCAACTGAAAAATCAATTCTTTCTATTCTGTCTTCATGGTACAGGGATGGGATCAGGGAAGGACAGTACTGGGGGAAGATACGAAAGAGGCTTGGATGGTATCTATAGCATTTCATTTCCAAATCAATAAATAATAATCAGATTCAGATACTGCAAAATATTAAAATGTTGTGTTCATGATTTGTTATGATTTGTATTTTTTATTAATTTTTTAAAAAGCAGATTAAGAAATATTAGTTAACTTCTAATACAAATATCTGTTAAACTGGCTTGGTTTGTTCATTTTTAAAAAATTTAATTGTAGGATAATTACTTTACAATATTGTGTTGGCTTCTGCCATACATCAACGTAAATCAGCCACAGGTATACATATGTATACCTGAACCCACCCTTCCCTCCTGAACCCACCTCCCATCTTCTACCCCCGCACCCCCCCCTAGGTTGTCACAGAGCACTGGGCTGACCTCCCTGTGTCACACAGCAAATTCCCACTTGCTATCTATTTTACATATGATAACGTATATGTTTCCATGTTATTCTCTCAATTTGTCCGACCCGCTCCTTCCCCCACTGTGTCCACAAGTTTATTCTCTATAAAACAAAACCCTCAGAACGGGAGAAAATAATTGCAAATGAAACAAGAGACAAAGGATTCATTTCCAAATATACAAGCAGCTCACACATCTCAATACCAAAAATATAAACTACCAAATCAAAAAAAAAATGGGCAGAAAACCTAAACAGACATTTCTCCAAAGAATACAAACAGATGGCCAACAAGCACATGAAAAGATGGTCAACATCGCTCATTATTAGAGAAATGCAGATCAAAACTGCGATGAGGTATCGCCTCGCCCCCCTTAGAATGGCCATCATTAAAAAATCTACAAACAATAAATGCTGGAGGTGATGTGGAGAAAAGGTTTATTCTTTTTTGTATTAACAAGGGAGGGCCTGGCACATGGCCTAGGTGTTCAGAATGATAGACAATAGTTGGGATAGTTCCTGGAGGGAGGAGTCTTGCTGACAGAGGTCTGCTATCAAATATCACCATTTACCAGAGTGGCCCATGGCTGCATTTGGNTAACAAGGGAGGGCCTGGCACGTGGCCTAGGTGTTCAGAATGATAGACAATAGTTGGGATAGTTCCTGGAGGGAGGAGTCTTGCTGACAGAGGTCTGCTATCAAATATCACCATTTACCAGAGTGGCCCATGGCTGCATTTGGCAGCCAAGGGTCTGTTCCAGTTGAAGAGGCCAAATCTCAAGAGAATCAGAAGCTGTGACCTAAGGAAACTTAGGCATCAGCTACTTCAACTGGCTCAGTTTACAGATTCAGACCCAGAGAGATTAACTGGCTTGCCCAGTAAGTGGATGATTCAAAATCTAATGCTTATGCCAATTCTACCAAGTGTTCTAAACTTGAGTCAAGAAGTAGCAGAACATTCTTGGGAATAGCAATGCTGATGATAAAAGTAACGATGGTGGTGGTGGTGATGATAGCTAATATTTTTGAGCACTGATCTAAATTCTAAGTACTCACGTTAATGCTTTATAAATATCCACTTGATTATTCCTCGCAACAACCCGCAAAATTAGGCATAATCATCATCTCCACATAAGATCAAAGGAGAACCTCTCAGGGACTCAAAAGGACAGAGCGGATCCCAACCAAGGCCGTCTGACATTTGAGCTGGAACTCATAAGCATATGCTCTGCTGAAGACTCAAGTGTTATGATTTGTATTTTTTATTAATTTTTTAAAAAGCAGATTAAGAAATATTAGTTAACTTCTAATACAAATATCTGTTAAACTGGCTTGGTTTGTTCATTTTTAAAAAATTTAATTGTAGGATAATTACTTTACAATATTGTGTTGGCTTCTGCCATACATCAACGTGAATCAGCCACAGGTATACATATGTATACCTGAACCCACCCTTCCCTCCTGAACCCACCTCCCATCTTCTACCCCCGCACCCCCCCCTAGGTTGTCACAGAGCACTGGGCTGACCTCCCTGTGTCACACAGCAAATTCCCACTTGCTATCTATTTTACATATGATAACGTATATGTTTCCATGTTATTCTCTCAATTTGTCCGACCCGCTCCTTCCCCCACTGTGTCCACAAGTTTATTCTCTATAAAACAAAACCCTCAGAACGGGAGAAAATAATTGCAAATGAAACAAGAGACAAAGGATTCATTTCCAAATATACAAGCAGCTCACACATCTCAATACCAAAAATATAAACTACCAAATCAAAAAAAAAATGGGCAGAAAACCTAAACAGACATTTCTCCAAAGAATACAAACAGATGGCCAACAAGCACATGAAAAGATGGTCAACATCGCTCATTATTAGAGAAATGCAGATCAAAACTGTGATGAGGTATCACCTCGCCCCCCTCAGAATGGCCATCATTAAAAAATCTACAAACAATAAATGCTGGAGGTGATGTGGAGAAAAGGTTTATTCTTTTTTGTATTAACAAGGGAGGGCCTGGCACGTGGCCTAGGTGTTCAGAATGATAGACAATAGTTGGGATAGTTCCTGGAGGGAGGAGTCTTGCTGACAGAGGTCTGCTATCAAATATCACCATTTACCAGAGTGGCCCATGGCTGCATTTGGCAGCCAAGGGTCTGTTCCAGTTGAAGAGGCCAAATCTCAAGAGAATCAGAAGCTGTGACCTAAGGAAACTTAGGCATCAGCTACTTCAACTGGCTCAGTTTACAGATTCAGACCCAGAGAGATTAACTGGCTTGCCCAGTAAGTGGATGATTCAAAATCTAATGCTTATGCCAATTCTACCAAGTGTTCTAAACTTGAGTCAAGAAGTAGCAGAACATTCTTGGGAATAGCAATGCTGATGATAAAAGTAACGATGGTGGTGGTGGTGATGATAGCTAATATTTTTGAGCACTGATCTAAATTCTAAGTACTCACGTTAATGCTTTATAAATATCCACTTGATTATTCCTCGCAACAACCCGCAAAATTAGGCATAATCATCATCTCCACATAAGATCAAAGGAGAACCTCTCAGGGACTCAAAAGGACAGAGCGGATCCCAACCAAGGCCGTCTGACATTTGAGCTGGAACTCATAAGCATATGCTCTGCTGAAGACTCAAGTGTTAGGGGAAAGGGCAGGATGAGAGGGATGGGGCAAGTGGGAGATCAATCTTTTCTCTCTCAGGTTCAACTAGGGCTTATATATTTCCCATTACTACAGATGCAAAGTGTGTATTTGGCTTAGAATTTGACATCACCTGATGCCAGTGTGAATTCTACATGATTTTAAGTCAGGTAGAGATCCTAAAGCAATGATATGTCAGAGTGTAGAGGGATTGACTTATTGGACTATACCTGCAGTAAATTCCCCTAAACACAATTTTAGTTTTCATGTACATCAAGAAGTACTTCTGAAAAGAGTAAAACATTTTGCCCTCTGGTGTAGAAAAGCCATTATCACAGCAAAAAAATAATGCTTAATCCAAGCTATACTTGAATAATTCACTTTATGTCGACCAAAAAAAAAAGGGAAAGCAATAAGTAAACCAAATTTTTTTAGAAATGAGATTCTATTGGTTAGTGAATGTCAATAATGGTGACTAAGGATAGCTAGATTTATGACTACTGTTCTCTATCCAAAAAGAAATGAAGCTTGTTAATTTTAGAGAGAGAACTACCATATCATAGTGGGGTTCTGGAGTTGGGTTACTGAGGTTACATTTCAGCTCTGTCATTCAACTATATGCTGTGTGTGTTTAATCAATCTAGTATTGCTATTGCTGCTGCTGAGTTGCTTCATTCGTGTCTGACTCTTTGCGACCTCATTGACTGCAGTCCATCAGGCTTCTCTGTCCGTGGGATTCTCCAGGAAAGAATTACTAGAGTGGGTTGCCATGCCCTCCTCCAGGGGATCTTCCCAACCCAGGGACAGAATCCACATCTCTTATGTCTCCTGCATTGGCAGGTGGGTTCTTCACTACGAGCACCACCTGGGAAACCCCAATACTAGTATTTGGCACTCTTAAATTTAAAAAGAATGGTCAAGGATTAATTTCAATATTACCAGTTTGTCAATACTGATCCTTGGAACATCCTCACTAAAATAAAACAAAAATTCCTAGTACACATAAAATTTATTTGTGAGAAAATGAAAATCTGAAATGCTATGTTACCCCAACATAGAGAATGCTAACTATAAAATTTGTCTTCCATGGATAAAAATCATAAGGTTTCCAAAGAAGCATAGGTATTACTCAAAAGGATATATACACAGCTGCTCAAAAGACTTTATATCCTAAAGTTACATAACTTTTTAAGTTATTTGCAGGGAAACAAGTGAAACAAATCAATCTGATTTGTGAAAAGTCAGAATTTCTCGTGTGAAACTTTGAAATTCAAAGAAAAGATCAAAAAAGAACACAGATATACAAGGAAAACCAGGTTAGTAACTAGAACATCAAAACATTAAAATGTCAAAAAATAATCAAAACAAGGAAATAACAAGGGTAAAACTAATAGGCTTCCTTCACTGGAATCTAGTTACAGAGCTTTAAAGAGCCATATCTGATTGACAGAAGTCACAAAATGGCAACTCACAAGTCCAACCATTTGCAGAAATGTTCTGTTTGATAGCAGAGCTATTTTTTAAGTTATAAAATCACATATCTTTTTCAGAATCCATTTTTTTCTGTTTTTTTTTTTTTCCTTAGGAAAAAAAAACAAAAACAAAAACAGCAATGAGCTGGAGCTCAGTAATTGCTCCCCTCATTGTATAAGGGTTTCTAATTTGCACTGGCTTTACTCACCTTATTTTTATTCCTTTATAATATATTACCAGCCTGCCATCTATAGTCAAGTGAGTTGATAAACTCTTGTTAGTTGCTCAGTCATGTCTGACTGTTTGCGAGACACATGGACTGTAGCCCACCAGGCTCATCTGTCCACAGAAACCTCCAGGCAAAAATACTGGAGTGGACTGCCATTTCCTACATCAGGGAATCTTCCCTACCCAGGGATCGAACCTGGGTCTCCGGCACTGCGGGCAGATTCTTTACCATCTAAGTCACCAGGGCTGGGACAAAGAGAAAGTGTTAGTTGCATTTGACTCTTTCCGACCCCATGGACTGTAGCCCACCAGGCTTCTCTGTCCATGGAATTCTCCAGGCAAGAATGTTGGACTGGTAGCTACTCCCTTCTCTAGGGGGTCTTCCTGACCCAGGGATCAAACCTGAGTCTCCTGCATAGCAGGCAGATTCTTTACCATTTGGGCCACCAGGGAAGCACCTGGTAGATAAGCAGATAAGCCCTTATCCACCATCAAATTAATTCAAGTCATGAAAGTGATCAATTCAAGACAAGTCATGAAAGTGATCAACTTCAGAAAGGATTACAAGACTGAACATCATTCAGTTCAGTTCAGTCGCTCAGTTGTGTCTGACTCTTTGCGACCCCATGAATCACAGCACGCCAGGCCTCCCTGTCCATCACCAACTCCCGGAGTTCACTCAGACTCACATCCATCGAGTCAGTGATGCCATCCAGCCATCTCATCCTCTGTCGTCCCCTTCTCCTCCTGCCCCCAATCCCTCCCAGCATCAGAGTCTTTTCCAATAAGTCAACTCTTTGCATGAGGGAGCTTCATTTGTTCACTCACTCATTCGTTCATTCAACAAATATACATTGAGTTGAAAAGTGTCAGATACTGAGCTCAAATAAGAATATAAGCATTTAAGATTTCTTTTCATTAAGAAATTAGGCAGTCTTAGGCAGTCATAGATCTGGATGTATACCAACATGTATGTCATAGAGAGAACTGAAGATAAAACAATGGTGAATTTTAGGAAATGAAATGAGAAATTCTAAAAAGTGCTAACAATTTGCTAATAATTGCAGGTATCTTAAAGGATGAGAATTCCAAAGAAGGAGGGGGTAGTCAACAGTGTAAAAGTATGGCTGAGCAGTGAAGTATGGCTGAGTAAAGGAAGATAGAAAAGAAAAATCATTCTAAGATATGAGTAGCACATTCCTGACATTTAAGAGGATATAAGTAGAGAAGGCAGATAAAGCCAGGTTGAGTGGTGAGAAAATAAAGGGCATAAAAAAAGAGTTGAAGATAGGTTGGAGGGTAGTTGTAATGGGAAATGATGGAGTCAGGTAATTGAGATGGCCAGTGAAGAGGACTGAATATGTGCAGAGACAGATTTGGCACCAGACAATTCACAAGAACAATTACATGCTAGAATGAATTCCATCTAGATGGAATCAGTCAGTCAGTTCAGTCACTCAGTCGTGTCTGACTCTTTGTGACCCCATGGACTGCAGCACGCTAGGCTTCCTTGTACATCACCAACTCCTGGAGCTCTCTCAAACTCATCTCCATCAAGTCAGAGATGCCATCCAACCATTTTATCCTCTGTCATCCCCTTCTCTTCCTGCCTTCAATCCTTCTCAGCATCAGGGTCTTTTCCAATGAGTCAGTTCTTCGTATCACATGGCCAGAGTATTGGAGTTTCAGCTTCCACATCACTCCTTCCAATGAATATTCAGGACTGATTTCCTTTAGGATAGACTGGTTGGATCTCCTTACAGTCCAAGGAACTCTCAAGAGTTTTCTAATACCACAGTTCAAAAGCATCAATTCTTTATTCTCAGCTTTCTTTATAGTCCAACTCTCACACCCATACACGACTACTGGAAAAACCATAGCTTTGACTAGATGGACCTTGTTGGCAAAGTAATGTCTCTGGTTTTTAATATGCTGTCCAGATTGGTCATAGATTTTTTTCCAAGGAGCAAGCGTCTTTTAATTTCATGGCTGCAGTCACTATCTGCAGTGATTTTGGAGCCCCCCAAATGGACTACCATTAACTTAAATTCTGATATCAAAGTTTGGTAACTTTTCTGTAAACCATATCCCCAAGTTCACTTCTTGAGACACATTCTGGAAAGGTGTTTTCACTCTAAAACTTTCTTTAGTTTGCACCAAAATTCACTGACAAGTTACAAGAGAAAATCTGTCAATAATCAGTTATGTTTTATTTTCTGTTGTTTCACTTGTGATCTCAATCAGAAATGATTGAAATGTTTCTATTTCTTTGCTTCTGCTTGAAATGGACATTTTCCACAGAGGCATTTAATCCTGGACCAATGAAATCAGGTAATATTATTCTTGAGAATCCTCTATATGTAATAATAATCAAGAGTAAGCAAGATTAAAGCACAAAAGGTATTTTTTTTTCAGTTTATATTAGGATGATGATATCTATTGCCTTCCTTTGTATATTCACATTGAATATGGTATTTTTTTCAACTTTGCCATTGGAATATCTAATGGCAAGTACCTGTTCATCAAATAGGGCTCAAATGGTCTCAGTAAAGAAAAAAGAAAATCAAATGCATTTAATTCTTAATTTTCATAAGGTAATGTGCCCTGAGTAAGGTGACTTATCCAGATCTGTTTCAGTTCTGTAGCTGTGAAACGGTAAGAGAGAAAATAAAACCTGCCGACTGATTTTGGTTTTAAAAATAAAAACTCCTGAATACTTTTTAGCAAAATGTTTATAATGCAGTTTCTTAAACAAAGGCATAATTTGAAATGGAAGCAAACCTGACTGTTCCAAATATTTTAGGAAGTGTCCTATTGCTATCTCTTTAGTATACACACCTGCACCTGGAATTTGATACAAAAATAAATGTTTATTGGTTATTAGTTATTCAAGTGGTTGATGTAATTTGAAAAGTCTCATAGATAGATAGATAAATAGACATATAATTGAGATGTGCTGCTTATTGGCAAACATTGGTAGGTATTTGTCTTCTTGTCATGCACTCTGTAAGATGCATGGTACAAAGTCAACTGGGTTTTTTCAGTTGTATATGGGAAGATATTCCAAATGCTTGCTGTTGAGTTTACAAGTAGAATTTCAGTGACCCTGCAGTCACACCTTTATGAGTCCAGCCTTTCAAGCCCATCCACAGAGACTGTGAATATTCATTACCTTCCCTTGCAACTCCTCCTCTACCTCCACTACCACAGCCAGAGATGACAATCACCACCCAGAACCCCAGAGGTGAACTGCAGAAGGCTTCATTGCCTTCTGATGTATTGTCTGTACAGTCAGGTTTAGGGATTTCAAAATTCTCAACCAGTCATCTTCCTATACGATTCCAAGTAAAACCATCATACATAATAGGCTTTGCAGAGACTTCTCCCAATCTTTAAAGTCTTTATAGAGATTACAGTTGAGGAGAATTGTTACCAAAGCAAATGAAATAAAATAATTTATTACATAAATTAACCATCAATTCCAAATCCTACCCAAACAGATTCTAAGTTCATCTGGAAATGGGTAAAATTGGATCATCAAGGGTCTGTGTCTGATGGTAGAATTAGAACTAAATACCCATGATGCTAGAAGTTCAATATGTAAGACATTTTTGTAGCACTCAACCAAAAACTTTGTAACATGTAATCTACTTACCCCTGCAAGGCTTTCTCTCCAAACCAATCTCCTTTTCCTAAGGTTCTAAGAAAGACTGGGTCTTCATTTGGCGAGTCTTCACGAGTGACATTAACCTAGAAAGAGAAATAATAAAAACCTATATCCACTGCATACATACTGGATGATCAAATAAACGCTAGTTAATGAGGTTCACTTCATTTCTTATCTTTTTTAACTCATTTGTATGAAGAGAAAAAGTATATTATCGCTAGAGAGGACAAAGAATAGTATCACAAATTCCCATGCACTCCAAGAAATAACCCCCAAATATTTTGTTATACTTTGAAGCTTTTGTCCAGAAATAATAAAATATTCAGAAATTTGAATTTCACTCAAATCCTCTTCTCTATTCCCATTTCCAACTTCCTATGAAGCAATTACTATGATGAATTTAATGACTGCTCCTTCAGTCTTTTATCTGTGTTTATATGCATGTGTTTTTAAAATATATGAATAGCATAATACAGTATGGATCATTCTGCAACTTACACTTTTCTCTTAACATTTTAATTTTTCATACCATGCTACTACATGTATAAATCTAGTTCATTCATTTTAATGTTTTAGTGTCTTCTTTCATCCCATATTTATTTCTCAGTTGCCTTGCAGATGTACATTTATACTGTCTCAATTTTTTGGCTTTTTTTAACATATACCTTTACGTGTACATCCCAGTTTATCTAGGATATGCTTATCTCTTTGCTAAGAAGAATCCTTCATTAGGATTCATTCAAAGCCTGCATTCAAAGGCCAATTATATTTTCATAAAGACTTCTGCAGGTCTCTACCTTTCTATCATCCTCATGATCTACATTTCATTCAGTAAGATTTCTTTCTTGAAGATATAAAAATGACATATATGTCTTTATTTTACTGTAATAAACAGTAAGCTCATCAAATACTGTCTCTTATACACATCTAGATGTGTATAAGAGACAGATGTTGACCTTATTGACTAGTGCTTTCCAGGTTTTAAATGACACCAACCCAAGTGTGACTGAATCCTGCTGGCTTTGTTATGAAGCTGCACCCCCATATTATGAGGCTTTAGCCGAGACCCCATTTACTGTAATAAACAGTAAGCTCATCAAATAAATGAGTATTTCTTGGCATTCTCTATCATTTATAGTAAGCACTCAATAAAAAACAGTAAATTACATGAACAGAAAAGCTTCATTACTATTGTAACAAGATTTCTCTACCCATATAGGACTTGGGAAGCAAATGTACTTGTTGCATGAATGAAGTCCATGGAAAGCAAATGTATTTGTTGCATGAAGACATAAATGCAGTAAATTGTACCTTTGTGTTAATTCACTTCCCCTAAAGCTCTACAAATATTCATAATACTGACTATGTGTCATCTAGAAAGGTTAAAATTCACCTTCCTGAAAAATGTAATGAAGCAGAAAAACTAATTTCTTGAGACAATGCCAGACACTTAAACACATTTAAAAATACTATGCTTCAAGTTTTTGAATTTAGAGTTTGGATGTCAAAGACCATAATTTTTATAAGTAATAAGAAGGTCTATGCAAGGTAGAGGGAATTCAATTATTATTCTCCACTGATTCTTTTGATTACTCCTCCATAAGGTGTTTCAAAACCATGGGAATGCGGTTTTTAACACTTACCACTAAGCTGTATCAGAGAGATATTCATTTGCATACTAATGAGGATTTCATGGATGTAAATGGAAATAAACTAGCCTAGTGGTTCTCAAACTTCTATGTGTGTGTATCTGTGTGTTGGAGCGTGGTGGTCTAGTTTAAAATAAAGGTTACCGAACTCACTTGACTCTTATTCCTGAGGTTCCGAATGAATGGGTTTTGTAAATCTGCATTTCAAAAGATTAGTGTCTGACAAACACTGATACATTGCTTCATTTCTGAATCTCAGTTTGCTCTTCACAATGAAACAACTCAGAAAAATTATTTCTGTCAATCCTCCTGGCTGTTAAAAATAAGTCATGAACTAAGCTGTAATATAACAGGTTAAGCTCATTAATTCAAATTAGATATAAGAACACCTATAACTGTAATTTATCATTTGGGTAACAAACAATTATAAATTCAAATTGGCAGACTTAAGCAAGCCATGGAGAAATTTCAGTGAGTTTTGAAATGTTCTTTAAAAACTTGTTAACTGAGGATTTCCCTGGTGGTCCAGTGGTTAAGAATCTGCCTATCAATGCATGGGACATGGGTTCTATCCCTGATCCAAGAAGATCCCATGTGCTGCAAGGCAGCTAAGCCCCAGAGCCAAAACTGCTGAGCCTGTGTACGCTAGAGGCCCTGCTCTGCAGCAAGAAAAGCCACCGCAATGAGAAGCCTGTGCCCTCCAACTAGAGAATGTCCCACCTGCAGTGTATAAGTTACGGCTCACCATAACTAAAGATAGCCTACGCACAGCGATAAAGACCCAGTGCAGCATCTCAAAGAGCAAGAAAAAAAGCTTAAAACTTGTAGTTTCCATAGTTTTTCTTTGTATTCGTGTGCTGTGCTGTGTGCTTATTTGCTCAGTCATGTCTGACTCTTTGCAACCGCATGGACTGCAGCCTGCCAGGTAGCTCCCCTGTCCATGGGGATTCTCCAGGTAAGAATACTGGAATGGGCTGCCATGCCCTCCTCCAGGGATCTTCCCAACCCAGGGATGGAACTCAGGTCTCCCACATTGCAGGGGGATTCTTTACCATATGAGCCACCAGGGAAGTCAATATACATAGTGAATAATTCTAAACACTTGCAGATACCAGTTATGAACGTTTGCATCTTTAATTCTTAAAAAAAAAAATCCGAGGTAGAAAAAGTTATATTGTACAGAGATAGCTTTCTAATCTTGATCCGTATGCGTAGTCTTTTTACCTAAACTACAAAGTACTTTACGGTCCACAAAACTGTAGAAGGGAACTAGTTAGGGAGCTTTAGAGATATTTAGTCTATTTGAACCACCTTTTAGTCTATTTGAACCACCTTGCCCCACAAATGAGAGCGTTATCTCATTTGGATGTGTTTTTGCTGTGTGTTACTTAAATGAGAACATTAATGAAGAGCATCCTATAACTGTTAGTGCCCCCCAAAGTTGGTTCTTTTTTCCTTATTTTCCCCTTTGTTCCATTTCTCTTATTTATTTCAGAAATTCCATGCTTTTGATTGTAATTATCCCATATCTCAACTAATACTCTTATTGCCATGAAGTGCTTTTTAGAACAAAATCACTTTTAGTTCCAGGTAGATAAAAGAGGTGTATATTTTTATATTCCCTTTACTTATCTATATATTAATTTTTCTATAATATATATGCAAAGTCTTATAATTTAAAATTTTAGAGCATTTTAAAAATTATATATAATATT
>SJYT01006938.1:173819-273418 GCA_006410635.1 Cephalophus harveyi | reverse complement strand
TCTATAAAATATATGCAAAGTCTTATAATTTAAAATTTTGGAGCATTTTAAAAATTATGTATAAAATTTTAAAATTAGGAATCAAAATAGAAATTAGATATTTTAAATGGGACACATAAATTTAAACTCAAAATCCAAAATCTTTTATTCATTGAAGAATGAATACAGAATAAAGCATGAATACAATAATATCAATGTATTCAACCAGCATGCTTAACGAAAAACAACTCAAAAACAGCAACAAAAAAATGTTTTTGTACAGATTCAGCAGGTTTTATAAGCAAAACAATGTTTGCTGTAATATGTGGGGACAGACCAGCTGGAGAATAGGGTTAAGTAAACATTTTCCAGCTGGAGAATAGGGTTAAGTAAACATTTTCCAGCTGGAGAATAGGGTTAAGTAAACATTTTCCTACCTGTGTGATTAATACATTATAAAAATGAGGAATCCCCAAATCAAAGCAACTCCTTTTTCAAGTAATGTTCAACACATATTGCTCAAAAATTGATCCTATTATACCAAAAAAGTATTCCCTAATGTAAAAAACAAGCAGAAACAAAACACTTGTAAGAGGTATATCTGATCATCTAGGGAAAGAAACTTTTTCTGAGCTTGAAGTTTGCCTGCATCCCTTGAGTCATTAGTTAAATTCAGTTGGGTAAGATCTATGACTCCTGTGAGTCTGACTGACAACTGAATCTTTTGTGCAACACAGTAGTGAATTAGAATCTCATTCACTATATGCCCACCCCCTCCCACAAAACATCTGTGGTGAAACTTATGTTCACGATTCTCTTTCTGGTACTTCTAATTTAATGAATGTCTGTGCATGTACTCACATGCACCTCATTCCATGCATAAATACCATATGTTTACTTGGTTTTAAACTTAATATAAATATCAGGCCACACATATCCTTCAACTTGTTTCTTTTGATCAGCATTCCATTTGACTTATCCAATTCATCCACGTTAATACATGTGGCTGTAGTTTATTTCCTGTTTGTATAGTATGCCATTATATGAATATTATATAATTTATTAATTCTTATGTATATGTGAGTTTTTCCAGGTTNCTTAATATAAATATCAGGCCACACATATCCTTCAACTTGTTTCTTTTGATCAGCATTCCATTTGACTTATCCAATTCATCCACGTTAATACATGTGGCTGTAGTTTATTTCCTGTTTGTATAGTATGCCATTATATGAATATTATATAATTTATTAATTCTTATGTATATGTGAGTTTTTCCAGGTTTATGTTGTTATATTTTAGTTTTGTGCTATAACAACATTACTCATGAATACTTTTGCATGTCTTGTGGTAGCCATGGGTAAGTGTTTCATTAGGATCGCTACTTAAATAATGAAGAACATGGTTATAAAGTACATGCATCTTCTCTTTCACTAGGTATTAACTAGTCTTGTCACAAAGAAGTCACAAGAACGTATTAATGCATTTCTACCATCAGTGCATGAAAGTTCATTTTGTACTACACTGTCATCAACACTTGTTGCTTTTATTATCCTATGGGCTATTAGTATTTTTTGTGATGTATCTGATTATGATTTTTGCTGATTTTTCCATTGAACTGATTGTCATTTTTATGGATTCATAAGACTGTAGTTGATCTTTTTATTGTGTTTATGATGCTTCACACCAAACTTATTAATTTAAATGTGATCATATTTAACCACATTATTCCTTCTTGATTATGCTTTAGAATTCTCATTTAAGAAATTCTTCCCTATCCAAAATGATAGAGATATTCTCCATATTGTCTTTTGTGTTTTTTTTTTTTCTTTTACATTCAGGTCTGGAATTGACTTTTCTGTACACTGTGATCCAGTTTAATGTACTGGAATCTACGTTACCAGTGTTATCCCAAATCAAGTTTCCATAGATCATGGATCTTTATTTGAGGTCACTATTCCTATTCTGACATATTTACCTAGTTCTTAATAGAATTAAGACTACATTTGCTTCATTACTTTAACCTTACCATGAGTCTTTATATCTACTAAAGTAATTCTCCCCAGTATATTCTTTTTCCTTTCAAATGTTTTAGCCATTTTGGTCTTTTGCTAGTGTCTTTAAATAAAATTTGCTTCTTAAACAAATTGGATACTTTCTTGTTGTTGTTGTTTTTCTTTTTTATTATTTATTTATTTTACTTTACAATATTGTATTGGTTTTGCCATACTTCAACATGAATCCACCATGGGTGTACACATGTTCCCAATCCTGAACCCCCCCTCCCACCTCTCTCCCCATACCATCCCTCTGGGTCATCCCAGTGCACCAGCCCCAGCATCTTGTATCCTGCATGGAACCTAGACTGGCGATTCGTTTCTTATATGATATTATATATGTTTCAATGCCATTCTCCCAAATCATCCCACCCTCTCCCTCTCCAACAGAGTCCAAAAGACTGTTCTATACAGCTGTGTCTCTTTTGCTGTCTCGCATACAGGGTTATCGTTACCATCTTTCTAAATTCCATATATATGTGTTAGTATACTGTACTGGTGTTTTTCTTTCTGGCTTACTTCACTCTGTATAATAGGCTCCAGTTTTACCCACCTCGTTAGAACTGATTCAAATGTATTCTTTTTAAAGGCTGAGTAATAATCCATTGTGTATATGTACCACAGCTTTCCTATCCATTCATCTGCTGATGGACATCGAGGTTGCTTCCATATCCTGGCTATTATAAACAGTGCTGCGATGAACATTGGGGTACACGTGTCTCTTTCAATTCTGGTTTCCTCGGTGTGTATGCCCAGCAGTGGGATTGCTGGGTCATAAGGCAGTTCTATTTCCAGTTTTTTCAGGAATCTCCACACTGTTCTCCATAGTGGCTGTACTAGTTTGCATTCCCACCAACAGTTTAAGAGAGTTCCCTTTTCTCCACACCCTCTCCAGCATTTATTGCTTGTAGACTTTTGGATCTTTTCAATTCTGGTTTCCTCGGTGTGTATGCCCAGCAGTGGGATTGCTGGGTCATAAGGCAGTTCTATTTGCAGTTTTTTAAGGAATCTCCACACTGTTCTCCATAGTGGCTGTACTAGTTTGCATTCCCACCAACAGTGTAAGAGGGTTCCCTTTTCTCCACACCCTCTCCAGCATTTATTGCTTGTAGAAATATAGATCAATGGAACAAAATAGAAAGCCCAGAGATAAATCCACACACCTATGGACACTGTATCTTTGACAAAGGAGGCAAGAATATACAATGGACTAAAGACAACCTCTTTAACAAGTGGTGCTGGGAAAACTGGTCAACCAGTTGTAGAAGAATGAAACTAAAACACTTTCTAACACCATACACAAAAATAAACTCAAAATGGATTAAAAATCTAAACATAAGACCAGAAACTATAAAACTCCTAGAGGAGAACATAGGCAAAACACTCTCCGACATAAATCATAGCAGGATCCTCTATGACCCACCTCCCAGAATACTGGGAATAAAAGCAAAAATAAACAAATGGGATCTAATTAAAATTAAAAGCTTCTGCACAACAAAGGAAACTATAAGCAAGGTGAAAAGACAGCCTTTGGAATGGGAAAAAATAATAGCAAATGAAGCAACTGACAACTAATCTAAAAAATATACAAGCAACTCCTACAGCTCAATTCCAGAAAAATAAACAACCCAATCAAAAAATGGGCTAAAGAACTAAATAGACATTTCTCCAAAGAAGACATACAGATGGCTAACAAACACATGAAAAGATGCTCAACATCACTCATTATCAGAGAAATCCAAATCAAAACCACAATGAGGTACCATTTCACACCCAGTCCATTTTAAAGGAGATCAGTCCTGGGTGCTCTTTGGAAGGAATGATGCTAAAGCTGAAACTCCAGTACTTAGGCCACCTCATGAGAAGATCTGACTCATTGGAAAAGACTCTGATGCTGGGAGTGTTTGGGGGCAGGAGGAGAAGGGGATGACAGAGGATGAGATGGCTGGATGGCATCACCGACTCGATGGACGTGAGTCTGAGTGAACTCCGGGAGTTGGTGATGGACAGGGAGGCCTGGCATGCTGCGATTCATGGGGTCACAGAGTCAAACATGACTGAGCGACTGAACTGAACTGAACTGAAGCTAAAAATTATTTTTGCATTTTTAAGTGGTTGGAAAAAAAATTATATTTATGATCCATAAAAATTATATGAAATTAGATTTCGGGGTCCATAAATTAGGTTTCATTAAAATACAACCATGCCCACTCGTTTTATATTTTCTGTAGCTGCTTTGGAGCTACAATAGCAGATCTGAGAAATTGTGACAGAAACTATATGGCCTACAGAAGTGAAAATGCCTATTATTACCAGAAAATGTTTGCCAACTTCTGGCTTAGAGTCACTTTCAGTTTGAATGTTGAGAATAATTCCCCAGGGACCCAGAGTAAGTAGTTTTGAAGGAGTTCAACACGACATGACCTAAATATGGCAAGTTTCAGAATTACTTGGGAGGAAATTCTGTTATTGCAAGGATGTTGGTAAGAAGGCAAAACTCTATTGGAGGCTTCAAATTCTCATCTAAGCACCACTTTAGGTAGGTTCTCCTGCTGGGTTTCCTGCCTTTGGCATCTCTCTCATTCCTTAGCTGTTCTGCTTTATGTCCTGTGGAAGCTCCGCTTGCATTTACCATTAATTACAATAATTAAAATTAACTGGTGCCTCCTGTGTGGGAATTTTTCGGTCCCTAACAAGACGCTTCCAAAGGCGTCTTGTTTCTCAAGAGCACCCTCTGCTGGTCAGTTCTCAGAAGGCACCTCATCGTCACATTCACAAGCTGCAGGTGGGTTTTGCTGCCAGGAAGAAGCGAAAGGCCGATTTTCACCTAGAAACAAAGGCATTTGGGGGGATTGTCTCCATGCCTGGCCAAGTTTTTCACAGCACACAGGCATTAAGTGAAGAAACATAACTTGGTGAGAGAATAAAACTCACATGGAATGCAAACTAACAAACCCCTAGTTAGGCTTCAGAGGCCTGGAGTACACACAGGCCTGTTGAATGCTGACTTTCAAAAGGCCTGTTACTATGGCAAAGCTGTGTTCATTACCATTTACCAGTAAGGAAGGCTGATAGTGTCTTGATAAGGGAAGGGCAAGGTCTGTTTTATTAAGACTTTGAGGCCTGGTTGAAGGCAGATCAGAGAGGCCTGATTAGGATTGAAAGAGGATTGTGGTATAACAGATGAAGATTGTGGGCTACAACAATGTAAGGCGAGTCTAGGAATGTAAATTTACACAGTCTGCTGATGACTTGAGACTTGCCAGAAATTTCTTCAATGAAACAAAAGATTTGCAACCTGCTTTTCCAAGGTAAGAGTCTCTGGCCTAGTAAAGTTATGCTAATTAAACTGACTTGTTAATGTAGACAGGTTGGGGGATTGCTAGTTTGGGTTCTAGGCTGACTGGAAAAAAAAAAAAATGCAGAACCTAAAAGTTGAGAATTCTGTTTTATTTGGCAGGCAAAACAGTATTAAGCCCAGGACTCAGTCTCTCAACTCTGAAGGACTGCTTCAAAGAGGTAAGGGAGAAACCAAGAGTTTTTGCAACAAAGACCAGGTAGTTGGAATTTCAAAAGATTACTGCTAATTTACAAAAAAAAAAAAAAAAATTAGATATCTCAGGTTAATGAATTTAGCACTTTTCTTTGTAGGGGACCATGTGAGAGTCTGGACTCACTGAAATCATTTCTTTGGTATGCGCCTCAGCTATCTAGGGCCAGTGTCCTGTTCTTGGGGACGGCTTTAGTGGCCTTGATAGCTGTAACGTCCTTTCTTTACTCCCATGGCAAGCGACATTTTTCATTCACACGTCTTAAGATGGTGAGTGTCCTCTAAGAGACCTAGTGTGGGTGGGAGGTGGGCATGCCTAATGCCCTTGTGACTCCAGACAAAATGTCAGGGCTGCTCTGAGTTTTCACATTTCTTTGGGGGTGAAGGAAACTTTGTTACTAACTCATGCTTGGAGGTGGGCACTCTGCAAGTACAAGGGAGCTGCTGCTGCTGCTAAGTCACTTCAGTCGTGTCCAACTCTGTGTGACCCCATAGACGGCAGCCCACCAGGCTCCCCTGTCCCTGGGATTCTCCAGGCAAGAACACTGGAGTAGGTTGCCATTTCCTTCTCCAATGCATGAAAGTGAAAAGTGAAAGTGAAGTCGTTCAGTCGTGTCCGATCCTTAGCGACCCCATGGACTGCAGCCTACCAGGCTCCTCTTCCTCTGTCCATGGGATTTGCTAGGCAAGAGTACTGGAGTGGGGTGCCATTGCCTTCTCCACAGGGGAGCTAGAGCTGATGAAAAAAAACAAACAGACCATGTCACTCCAAAATATGCCTCTGACATAAAAAATTATTTTGAGCTGAAGGTAATTAAGAAGCTGCAAACCCAGGAAAAGCTCTCCCTTGATTACCTGAAGACAGGAAATAAAATTCTCATTTTACTGGATGTAGATTCTTATCAGCCCATAGAGGGCACCAGAGGAACCTCTAAACAAAGCTTGTTAAAGGAACCCTTATCCTTGTTAAAGAAGATACCTGGGCCTCCTTGAAACATCCTTAGTCCAAACTCCTTTGTGTTGTTAATTCTTCACCCATTTACTGTTTAACTGTCAGAAAAATATAAACGTTTCCTACTCTGGTCACTCGTTTGAGTCTTCATTCTCTGGTGAGGAATCCCACATACATGTAAAAAAAAATTATTTTAATTTGTATGCTCCCCTCCTGTTAATCTTTCTCAGTTTAAGTTTCAGACCCAGCCAGGGACCCCAAGATGTCCCTGGGGGAGTTTCTCCTCCCCCAGCACCTGTCAGAAAAAAGGTTAATGTCTATAGTCTGTGTGAGTGCCAGTTTGATAGGAGTATATGCGTTGGGCCCCGAGGGGGCCAGGGTGAGTGAGAGACCACCCCATTCTCCTCTGCAGAGGCCCTGCCCTCACTGAAGAGATCCTGAAGGTGCTGAGGACAGAGCCTAGGCTTGGCTGGATGCAGGGAAAAGTCAGGGAGCCTGCACAGGTTTGATGAGAGACCTGGGATTCCAAGGGTGATGGGAAGGGACAGGCTGCCGGAAGGTGTCCCAGGCCTGAAGGCCAGAAAGCTCCCAGCATGTCCAGTGTGCTCTGGGAACAGGCAGGAAAGGAAGTCTGGGGCTGGCCTTATTTGCAAAGGTGTCAAACTTGATCTTTCAGGTGGTAGGAAGCCCCTGAAAAAGTTTTAGCAGCAAAGTGCTAAATGTGCTAATGATTTTACTTGTTATTTAGAAATGTACTCCAGTTTGGAAGCTGTAATAGCAAAAACAGAGTGAGGGCCTTCCCTAAGGAAGTGGCTGTGGATGGAGGGGAGGAAAGATTCCGGAGGAAGAGGTAGGATCACCATGCCCTGGAGAGCACCCCAAATGAGGGAGCAGGGAGGTCAGGAAGAGAGAGGGTTCGCTAGCCTGGATGCTGCAGGAGACTGTGGTTCCATTAGCTGGGATGGGAAATGCAAGAGAACAAGTTCATTACGGACAGCGCCCCTTTGGTACAAGGGTTATTTGAGCTGGTTATTTTTTAAAAACAGCAGATACTGGATGAACTCTGAGAGTAATACAAGTTACCCTTTTATAAGGTAACTTATATTTATAAAGGAACTCTTTTTTGCAAGGGTGTCTCCCTTTCTGTACCAGGAAGAGAAGGGTGACCCTCAACCACTAGAAACTCATCCAAGGAGAAGGCAACGATTTAAATCTGCATCACAAACTACCATGCTTTTCCTGGTGGTTGTCCCCATGACTGGCCTTCCCCACACCCATTTTTTGTTTTTAGTGAATATGAAGATGGTATTTCAGCCTGAATTCTAAGCCACCTCTTAGAGTTACTTTTTCTTTTTTCATGGGTTTCTCGCATGTCCGCATACACAAGGTACACCTGGGAATTAACTTGCTTGTGTTTTTCTCACTAATGCATCTCTTTGCTAGAAGGTTAGAGGCAAAAGGTTTTCTCCTTCTCCACAGAGGTGATCGATTCAGCTTTGCATCTGCTGACTGTGAGGTGCAGAGGATGGGGCTAGCCCAGAAAATGCAGAATGAGAGCTTCTCTGGGAAGTGGGGATTGAACACGTGGGTTCAGGCTTCTTCAACAGCTGAAGCAACAAAAGAGCTGAAGTCAGCAAAGGAGAGAGTGAGTGCACATGGAGAAGAGAGGGGGAAAATCCCTGAAGGAAACAGTGGTGGCTTTGCCGTAGCATCAGTGGCTGAGCAAAACCAAATCCTTACAAGGTCCTATGCTTCCTTCTCCAGGGACCGAGCCTCTGGTCAAAGGACAAGAAAGTGTCTTCAAGCTTCTGTGGACAACTAGGGCCCTTGTGCCCTGCCTAGTGGAGAAAGCTGTTGACCACACAGAGGATCAGGCGGGGTGAGAGAGCAAGAAGGACTCACCCACCTCACAGGACAGAACCGGGAAAACAGAGAAGGTAATTAGCTTGTATGGAACAGAGGGTTTGACCTATTTCTGCCTCTGAATTTAATCAACTCAGTGGCTGAAAGGTTGGGAAACAATAGAAGTGGGAAGGAAATTGTACCAAAAGAAGCTGCCTCTGGGGGATCCTGCCGTGTGAGCTGCAGGAAAGGCAGGTGTGTGCTCTCGTGGTTGTTCCAGTTCGGTGGTTGAACAAGGACAAGTGAATGGCCCTGCAGGAGGCGGGGCTGAGCTGGGCCTCGGGAAAGGGTCTGAGTAGGAACTTCTGTGGAGAAGCTCATGGGAGCCCAGAAAGATCTCTAACAGCTGTTCCCAGTCTTGAGAGTATCACCTGGAGGGCTTGTCGAAACACAGCTTGCTGGCCTCACTCTGCTAGACTCAGACTCATTACACCCAGGGTGGGGCTAGAGAATGTACATTTCTAACAAGTGCCCAGGAGATGTTGATGTCGCTGGTCCAGGGGTCACTCTTTGAGAACTACTGGTCTATCAGAGTAGTGTGCATACCTGTACCCAAAATGATGGTAGACAGGTGAATACCATAACAGTTGTGTATATATTTTCATGTGTATTTAAAAAGTACCACTTGCCTAAAAAATTCATGATTTAAAAAATATTGTTTTAGAACAAGACTAAAGTGGATATAAACAAAAAAGCAAGTCAATTTATATAAAAAATACTTAGCCAAAAAGTAGTATAGGTAAAATGTGAATAGGATAAACCAGAAAGTGGTATGCAAATAACTAATGTTTAATAAATATGAACATAAAAAGGAAATGACCTTACATTTATACTTACTATGTAGTTAGGGGTCAGGGTGAATGTTCAAAAATTAACAAATAGAAGGGCATGGACATTGCACAATCAGAACAGACACAGTCAAAAGCAGGGAGTTATCAGTAGAAGTGAAGTGAAAGTCACTCAGCGTGTCCAACTCTTTGTGACCCCATGGACTATGTAGTCCATGGAATTCTCTAGACCAGAATACTGGAGTGGGTAGCCATTTCCTTCTCCAGGGGATCTTCCCAACCCAGGGATCAAACCCAGGTCTCCCACACTGCAGGCGGATTCTTTACCAGCTGAGCCACCAGGGAAGCCCAAGAATACTAGAGTGGGTAGCCTATCCCTTCTCCAGCAGATCTTCCCCACCCAGGAATCAAATCAGGTTCTCCTGCATTATGGTTGGATTCTTTACTAGCTGAGCTACTGGGAAGCAAAGTAGAAGGGAATGCAGCTAATTTCAGCGCAGGGCTGCTGATTGGGTCTCCTTTATAGATGAGGGAACTGAATTTTTGATAAGTTGTTTTCCAAGATCACAGTTGAATTAGTAGCAAAGCTACAATCACTGCAATATATAGAGCACTGCAGCCATAACTGCAAAATGTGCCCACAACGTGTGTGTGTGCTAAGTTGCTTCAGTTGTGTCTAGTTCTGCCACCCTATGGACCATCGCCCACCAAGCTCCTCTGTCGATAGAATTTTTCAGCCAAGAATACTGGAGTCGGTTGCCATTTCCTCCCCCAGGGGATCTTCCCAACCCAGGAATTGAACCCACATCTCTTACATCTCCTGCATTGGCAGGTGGGTTCTTTACCACTACCAGTAGTGCCACTGGACACTGACATGGAAAGGTGGACACACTCCCCGCTTCCACCCAACCCTTACCCTCAGAAGCAGAGGAGCTGCTCCCTTCATACCATGGCCCTCCTTCCTCTCCTATGGACCACCCAGGCCCTCCACAGGGGTCGTTGGCCCACATGTACATATGTATATACAAGCCCTGTCTATAAATCATTTTGATTGTTTGCATTTGTTCAGCAAATATTTCTAGAGCATTGCTGGAGCCAGGACACTGTGCTCAATGCAGGATACAAAGCAATGAAACACAAACCCTGCCCTCAGGGAGCTCACAGTCATTGACGGCAGCAGATAAGAAAGGAGTACATGGAGTCGTGATGGGCTGAGGGAAGTTGCATACCAGCAGATGGCGAGAGGGTGACCCAAGGCACCCCAAAGGTGGTGATCTGACCTGGGTCGTGAGGGCAGGAGGATACGAGGCTATTCCAGGCCAAGAGGGGAGCAAATACAAAGAGACGGAGAAGTCATGGTGCACTGCGGGACCAAAACTGACTCCGTCTGATTTAAGCACTGAGTGTGGCAGGGTGTGATAGGAAAGGAGCGTAGCATGTGCCAGGCACTGGTGTAAGCACTTTGCGCGCACACACACACACACAGAATTTTTGTAAATCAATTCATATATACATATACATGTGCAAATGAATTATATATATCATTAACATATGCACATATCATGCACATATATACAATATATGTACAACATATGTTGATACATATAAATTCATATACACATGTATACGTGTATCCTATATGTAATGCTGATGAATAAGTAAAGTTAATTTTACTTTAATTTTTATTACTCATTTGTTTTATTTTTGGTTGTGCTGGGATTTCGTTGCCCCTCACAGGCTTTCTCTAGGTGCGGGAAATGGGGGCTACTCTCTAGCTGCAGTGTGCAGACTTCTCATTGCAGTGGCTTTTCTTGTTGCAGAGCATGGGTTCCAGGCACAGCCTGTGGGCTCAGTAGTTGCGGATCTCGGGCTCTGTAGTATGCAGGCTTCAGTACTTGTGGCAGGCACACTGGCCTAGTTACTCATTGGTAAATGGAATCTTCCCAGACCAGTGACTGAACCTATGTCCCCTGCACTGGCAGGTGAATTCTTATCTACTGTACCACCAGGGAAGTCCCCTAAAATTGACTTTAATATTCACAAGCCTACCAGATAAGTACTGTTATTATTCCTGTTTAATAGATGAGAAACATGAGGCACCAAAAGCTTTACCAGTCTTCCCAAAGAAAATTATTAGTAAGTAAAAAATTGGTAGTAAAATTATTAGTAATTTTCCAAGGAAAATGACTAGTAAGTGGCACAGCTGAGATTTGAACCCAGGCCATCTGATGCTAAAACTTGAACTCTTTTTATACTGGATTGATAGAATGAGGGTGGGAAGAAATGTAGACAGGCTTCAGACTGTGGGCCCCAGATCCCATGTGAAACAGACAGGCCTTTATCTTGAAGCTTGCCAGCTTGAAGGATTTTAAGTAATGGAGCAACAGGATTCATATATTCAGTCAATCAACACGTATTTTATTAAGTGCCTATGGTATGCCAGGTACCATATACTAGACCCTGGGGACAGAGCAGTAAACAAGGCAGGAAGGATCCCTACAATCAGGCAGGGGGGTTCTGCTAGCAGTAGGTGCAGTCATTAAAAGAAAAAGTCCACAATTAATTAAATCCTGACCACGGTGTGGATAAAGAATGGGCTTCCTGAAGTAGGAGCCATGGGTTCGATCCCTGGGTTGGGAAGATCCCGTGGAGGAGGAAATGGCAACCCACTCCAGTATTCTTGCCTGGAAAACCCCATGGACAAAGAAGCCTCATGGGCTACCATCCATAGGATCACAGAGAGATGGACATGACCGAGTAGGAACATGGACAAAATGGTGAAGAGCAGACCAAGGCTGGATGAAAGTGCAGCCAGGGGCCCAGCCTGTTCTAAGGATTTGGTGGCAGCTTCCTGAAATAAAAGAAATGCCGTTGTATAGCTGAGTAGATGGAAACTGGGCAAAGGGAACTGGGAGGGAAAGGTTAGAGGGAGTTTCAGCCTGGAAGAACTGCATATGCTGGGCCTCTTCACAGTCAGCTGGCTCTGGAGCACAAAATCAAAGAGTAGGGAACGGCACAGGAGACAGAGGAGTGGGCTTTACTTTGGGGAACACTGAGCTTCAGGTATCAAGAGGATACACAGATTGAAATGTCCAGTGGGCACTGGTACAGAGATTGGGTACAAGGATCTGGGTTTCAAGACAGAGGCTGGACCAAAGGGTACAGATCTGAGAGTCAGCAAACATGGCAATTAGAACTGTAAGAATGAATAAGACCATTAGGGAGAGTTTGAATAGAAAAAACAGCTGAAAGTGGTCCCCAAGATAGACAAGGAGGTAAATATCTGAATTCTTTGGGGGCAGAAAGCAGCCCCACCAGCCATAAACCATCAGAAGTGGGTCTTCCTACCCCCAACCTCAGCCCCCATCCCAGGCCTCACACTCACAGACAGCCTCACATACAGACTTTTAGCTTTATTTCTACATGAGGCTAGATCTGCAGTCTTCTTATCTATGTGTGTGTGTGTGTGCATGAAAAGTGTTAATTTGCTATGTATCAGGCATTTAATATGTAACACTACAATTTTTACATGGCTTGATGTTACTTGACTTTAAAAACATACCCAAACCCTCAAAAACTGGACATGGTCTGACCTCCCATAACTTCAGGGAGGCCTTGAAAGGGTAGGCAGGATTTTCCATGTCTTCAGTATCCCTCCCAAGCGGCCCAGTTCCTTCATTGTTCCAGCCTCCAGGGTTTTCTTTTCCAAGAAGAGTCTCTCTGAGACTGGGTGGCCCTTGCCAGCAGCCCCCTTAGTAACACCGCTTTTGGGTCTCAGCCCTCTGGAGTCCTTTCTCCACCACCACCCCCACCACCCCTGCCACCTCTTTTAAAACTGGAAAGAGACCAAATCTTGGGTGAAAGTGGACCAAGGTCAAAGAGCATGTGGATTCCAATTCCAGGGCCTTTTCATCTGCTTCCTCTAGGTGCCTGAGCCTTCTTTCAAATTTGGGAAAACAGATTGTCAAATTTCAGTTGGCAATAATAAATAGACCTGTGTTTTCTTAATCAGATTTTCTATGATGCTCTATAATAGAGATCTAAGTTTTCAGGTTATATTTGTGCAAATTCATGAGAATGAAATTAAGAGCTCAAAGCCCTGAATTTTGTTCCCACTTCTGCCACTAACATTCTGTGAGCAACCAAATGGCATCTTTTTTTTTTTTTTTTAACTTAAGTATCAAATCAGCAAGTGTGTGTTGAGAGCCTACTTGATACAAGGCTCTGTGTTAATACCATGGGAAAGAAAGTCCTCGAGCTCAGGCAGTGGAATATCAGGTAAGAGTATAATGATTCCAGTATACATGACCATAATGCAGTGTCCAAAGGCTGGCAGTTGATCTGTGTTCCGCAGAGGCTCAAAGAGCAGGAAAGATGCCTCCTAGCAGAGGTGGCATTTGAAAGGACCTTGAAAGATCAGGAGGTCTTGAGAAGATGAGCGTGGTAATGAGGGCCAGGGGAGGCAGGGAGGATGGACAGTGATGGGCACAGCTTTCCAGGTAGAGAGACAGCATCAGCAAAGGCACAGAAGCAGAGAAGTCTGGGAACTGTTCTGCCATGCTTATAACTGTTACTGACCCACGATGAGTTAAGTAGAGAACCAAGCGAAAGCTTTTAAAAATTATATAGTAATATAAGGTAGTAATTTTTCTGTTCAAACTAATAATTTTTAAAAAATGAACTTGTGTTCGTGTATGTCCTTTTACTTCATTTTTTGTTTAGTGTTAAAGTTTTTTACATTTTACTGTGTTTTAGGTGTAATTTTTTATTGAGATATAAATGGCAGGGTACTTTGTGTAAGCTTAAGATGTCCAGCAAGTTGATTTGACACATTTACATGTCACAATGTGATTGTCACCATAGCATTAGCTAACACTTCTGTAATATCACATAATTACATTTCTTTTTTTAAATGAAACAAAGAAGAATATTTTCTTTGTACAATATTTCAAAGTACAATTCACAAAGAAAATAGACACCATAAACCATTAGACACCATAACAATAAAAGAACAAAGATACATAAAACAAAAATCAGAAAAAATATAAGGGAAAAGAAAAAATAATCATAATGAGACATTAACATTTCTCTGAGAATACTTTATCAAGTGCAGAAAAAATAAGAATTATGAGCTTTATACACATCTAGATGTGTATAAGAGACAGTGATAAGGCTTGAGAAAGAACATTTTTAAAAAAGAGATGGAAAAATAGGAAAACATAAACTAAATGAAATGTGAGCACTGAATATGAAATAGAAAAGTGAAACAAGCTAGATAAAAGTAAAATATCCTCATAAGTCCAGTTGTTTTTAAAGATGGTTGCTCATTAGAAACACATTTGGAGCTCTGGCAAAAAAAATAATAATTCCTGGGCATTTGTATTTTTCAGAAAATTCCAAGATAATTCTGATGTGCATATGGATTTTAAAAAGTAATTTTAGGCTTTTCTATTAAATGCTAGATTTGGTGATATAGAATTCTATAATTTTTCTGTTGACCAATCATGATACAATGATATTAAGTAATAGTTACATAATCACAGTAGTAAAAGATGTTTGTCAGTTTTCACAATCAATAGCCTGACAAAAAATAAAAGGTGATTATAATTGCAAGCCATAATGGGAACATGATTAACCTAACAATATAAAATAATTACATTCAATTTGAGGGGTCAAGCAGAGTGATGTGGTCAGTGGAAGTGCATACATGCCCATGTTTTCATCAGCTCAGCCAGTCTGTCTTTTGGTTGGTGCATTTAATCCATTTACACTTAAGATAATTATCAACATGTGTGATTCTATTACTGTTTCCTTAATTGTTTTGGGGTTCCTTCTCTTGTTTTCTGCCTAGAGAACTTCCTTTAGCATTTGTTATAAGCTGGTTTGGTGGTGCTGAATCCTCCTAACTTTTGCTTGTCTGTAAGCTTTTGATTTCTCCATCAAATCTGAAGGAGAATCTTGCTGGGTAGAATATTCTTCATTGTAGGTTTTTGCCTTCATCACTTTAAATAAGTCATGCCATTCCCTTCTGGCTTGTGGAGTTTCTGTTGAGAAATCAGCCGATAGCTTAATGGGAGTTCCCTTGAATATTATTTGCCATTTTTCCCTTGTTGCTTTTAATAGTTTATCTCTGTCTTTAATTTTGTCAGTTTGATTACTATGTATCTCAGTGTGTTCCTCCTTGGGTTTATCCTGCCTGGGACTCTCTGTGTTTCTAGGCTTGGTTGATTATCTCCTTTCCCATGTTAGGATTCAACTATTATCTCTTCACATATTTCTCAGGTCCTTTCTCTCTCTCTTCTCCTTCTGGGACCCCTATAACCCAAAAGTTCATGTGCTTAATGTTGCCCCAGTGATCTCTTAGACTTCATTTCTTTTCATTCTTTTTCCTGTGTTCTGCGGCAGTGATTGCCACCATTCTGTCCTTCAGGTCATTTATCCGTGCTTCTGCCTCAGTTATTCTGCTTTGGATTCCTTCTAATGTACTATTCATCTCTGTTTGTTTGTTCTTTAGTTCTTCTAGGTCTTTTGTAAACATTTCTTGCATCTTCTCAATCTTTGCCTCCATTCTTTTTCCAAGATCCTGAATCACATTCACTATTGTTATTCTGAATTCTTTTTCTGGAAGGTTGCCTATCTCCACCTCATTTAGTTGTTTTTCTGGGGTGTTATCTCTCCCTTCGTTGTGACATAACGTTCTGCTTTTTCATCCTGACTAAATTTCTGTAATGTGGTTTTGTTTTAGTTGCTGTGGGATTGTGGTCTTCCTGCTTCTTCTCTCTGCCCTCTGATGGAGGAGGCTAGTGTAAACTTTCTTAGAGAAGGGACTGGTGGTGGGAAAAACTGGGTCTTGCTCTGGTAAGCAGGGCCTTAGTAAAAAGTTATGTGAAAGTGAAAGTTGCTCAGTCGTGTCCAACTCTTTGCGACCCCATGGACTATACAGTCCATGAAATTCTCCAGGCCAGACTACTGGAGTGGATAGCCTATCCCTTCTCCAGGGAATCTTCCCAACCCAGGCATCAAACCCAGGAATCCACATTGCAGGTGGCTTCTTTACCAGCTGAGCCACCAGGGAGAGGGTAGCCTATCGCTTCTTCAGCAGATCTTCCCGACCCAGGAATCAAACCAGGGTCTCCTGCATTGCAGGCAGATTCTTTACCAACTGAACTATCAGGGAAGCCTGGGAAGCTACTCAGTTAGGTTCAGTTCAGTCACTCAGTTGTGTCCTACTCTTTGCAACCCCATGGACTGCAGCATGCCAGGCTTCCCTGTCCATCACCAACTCCCAGAGCTTACTCTCACTCATGTCCGTTGAGTTGGTGATGCCATCCAACCATCTCATTCTCTGTTGTCCCCTTCTCCTCCTGCCTTCTATCTTTCTCAGCATCAGGGTCTTTTCCAGTGAGTCAGTTCTTCACATCAGGTGGCCAAAGGATTTGAGTTTCAGTTTTAGCATCAGTCCTTCCAATGAATATTCAGTACTGATTTCCTTTAGGATTAACTGGTTGGATCTCCTTGCAGTCCAAGGGACTCTCAAGAGTCTTCTACAATACCACAGTTCAAAAGCATCAGTTCTCCAGCACTCAGCTTTCTTTATGGTCCAACTCTCACATCCATACATGACTACTGGAAAAGCCATAGCTTTGTTAGATGGACCTTTATTGGCAAAGTAATGTCTCTGCTTTTTAATATGCTGTCTAGGTTGGTCATAGCTTTTCTTCCAAGGAGCAAGCATCTTTTAATTTCATGGCTGCAGTCACCATCTGCAGTGATTTTGGAGCCCAAGAAATTAAAGGAAGCTACTCAGTGAAGTTTTAATCCAATTATCTGCTGATGGGTGGGGTTGCGCTTCCTTCCTGGTAGTTTTTTGGCCTGAAGCGACCCAGCCCTTGGCTCTATGGTCAGGTTAATAGTGACCTCCAAGAGGGTTTATGCTAAAGGAGACTTCCCCAGACAGCTGCTGCCAGTGCCCCCATGCCTGTGGTGAGCCTCTGCTGACCCAGGCCTCCACAGGAGACCCTCCAACTCTAGCGTGTAGTTTTGGTTCAGTTTCCTGTGGAGTCACTGCTCCTTTCCTCTGATCTTGGTGCATGCAAGGTTTTGTTTGTGCCCTCCAAGACTGGAGTCTCTGTTTCCCCCATTCCTGTGTAAGTCTTGTGATCAAATCCTGCTGGGCTTAGGTCACATTCCCTGGGGATCCCCAGTCCCTTTGTCAGTTCCCCAGACTGGCGAAGCCTGATGTGGGGTTCCAAACCTTCACAACAGTGCAAGAACTTCTTTGGTATTGTTCTCCAGTCTATGAGTCACCCACCCAGTGGGTATGAAATTTGATTTTGTCATGAATGTGCCCCTCCTACTGTCTTGCTGCAGCTTCTTGTCTTTGGACATGGGGTATCTTTTTTTGGTAGTTTCCAGCATCTTCTTGTTAATGGTCATTCAACAGCTCATTTTTACTTTGGTGCTCTTGCAGGAGGAGATGAATGCACATTCTTTTTCCCTCTACCATGTTGAATGGGACTCCTATATTTTACTATTGCAATCAATTGGAAATTTTTTGAATTGATCCTTTACCACAAACAGTTTAAGAAGCACTGGGGTTCAAGCAGTGCCAAGTCTCTAGCTCCATATAGTGTCAAGTGTAAAACAGAATTGAAAAAAGTAAGCTTGAAGAGGTAGTTTGCGGTATATTGCAGGGGATGGCTCTTTAAAGGTCTATTTGTGGGTTCAGAGAAGGCAAGGAGACAGGAACGAATGGAAGGAGGATCTGAAATACATGAAAGCTTCTGATTTCTAAGTGTTGGCTCTAGTTTTAATTTTTTATTAGTACACATGAAACAAAACACATCTGAGGGCCACGCATGGGCCACCAATTTGCAGGCTGATGTAGGCAGATGAGGCTGAGTTACTCAGTGAAACAGGCCGCAGGAGAGGATCAGCCCTGCAGCCCCTGGGTCCCAAAGGCCTTGGAAATAGATTTCCGTCGCTGAGATGGTACAGGAGCAGTGAGATATTCCCAAAGAACTAAGGGCAGCACAGCAAAGAGGACCTGGAAACCTAGCTTGGACACGAGGGGGCCAGCAGTGACTTTTGCAGAGATGGACAGAAGTGAGAGCAATAAGCAAAGACTGGACAGAAATGAGACCATCCTGGGGTACCAAGGAGGGCTCATTGAGGACACTGACCCACCACCCACTCCTTGGCATTTTAGAATGTCCCACCCACAACACAGGCGAAACCCTGGGAAACGAGGTCAAAACAGACTCTGTCAACAGACTCATTGGATTGTAAGTTGATTGTGATTCAGCTCCTACCACCTACCACAAGAGGAAAGGAGGTCCAAGCAGAAGTTCGGTTCACAAATGCAGACTGTTTTATTTCACTTTCTTCAGGAATGCTTGGGTCAGACAGGCTGGGACCTATTTTATTTCCCATGAGCACTGTCAAAGAGGCCCATTGTCAGAAGCAGATCTGGACTTAAAAAAAACAAATTCCGAATACTTCCAGACTGTGAGGAAAGAGTGAGAAAAAGGCAGCATCTTTAAAGACACATACTACGCTGAACTGTGAAGCCTCAGGCTGCCAGAAAATTGGCTCATTGGGGGAAATAACTCAAACCCTCATTAACAATCTGAATTATTTATTCCTACATAGTCATTAGTGGAACCAGTGAGGTCAGGTCACAGGTTCCAGCACCATCCCTGGGAAGACTGGGTAATGACAGCTGGAGAGGGAAGCAGGAGAAAGCAGGCTGCCCTGGGCTGAACACACCTGTGCCCAGGATGGAGTGTCAGGCACCGAACCCGAAATTCCCCTGGAGGCTGCTGCCACTGCTCTTATTTGCCAAAACTAAGTAAGAATGACAGCAAATATGGGAAAAGTAAAGAGACACAAAGTGTTCAAGTGCAGATGAGTATGAAGAACAAAATGTTTCCTCTTCATTATTAAAATCCAAGATAGTAGCACATGTGCCATATTTTCTAGGGAGCTTTGTAAAACAAAAAGCCAGTGGTTTTCCTGAGCCGAGGAGAGAAATTGGGGTCTGCATCTCACTGGAAAATAGATCTGTTTGAAGGAAGAGTGGAAGAGCTGAGGAATATGTCTTGACTGATAGTGGCTATGTTTCTCACTTTCTTTCTAATGTGCTCTTGCTCTTTAGAATTTATTTTACTATAATGGAAAAATTACCCAAATTGTTCTCCAGCTCTTTCAGAAATGCTGAGTAATCAACAGGAGGTATAAGGGTAAATAGTGTACAAGATGACTCCCCATCCTTAACAATGATGGCTGAATAGAGGGGAAAGGGTAATTTGCAACAGTTAACCCCCTCTCCTATACATGACAGTATATCTGGTGGCCTGCTCTGACATTCCCTCTGCTCCCTAACTACTGTAGCACCCTCCTAACTGGCCTCCCAGTTTCTTACTATTTTTCTTTTCCTTCAACATATTGGCTGTGCTGCATGGTATGTGAGAAAGCTTCCCAGGTGGTGCTAGCGGTAAAGAACCCACCTGCCAATGCAGAGACTTAAGAGACGTGGGTTCGATCCCTAGGTAGGGAAGATTCCCTGGAGGAGAGCATGGCAACCCACTCCAGTATTCTCGCCTGGAGAATCCCATGACAGAGTGCCCAGGGGGCTATATATAGTCCGTAGGTTGCAAAGAGTTGGACACAACTGAAGTGACAGCATGTTCACATGGCATGTGGGATCCTAGTTCCCTGACTAGGGATCAAACCCATGTCTGCTGTGGTGGTGGACCACCAGGGATGTACCCAGTTTCTTACTCTTTACCAGCTGCATTCTGTTCACCACCCAGTAGCCAGGAGGATCGTAAAGCCCAAGTCACAACTCCCCACCCCTGCCACCATTTAATACCATCAATAGCTTTCTTCTGCACTTAGAATAAAACCTAGACTTCTTGGCCTTCAGGGCACCCCTGACCTGTGTCATAAATGAAGTCAGATGCTAGCTAAAGTGGTAAGGACAGATTTTAATCACTTACACATCTTCCAACAGGAAAGAGTCCGTCATGAACAGAACTCAACCTGGATTGGTAGAGGTGCATGGGTGTTTTAAAGGGAGAATGAGGGAGTAGGGAGAGGAAGCAGATGGGAGCTTAACACAAGTGCAAGATTACAAAGGGGAGTGAGTATCAGTGCAACTAGGCTAGCTGTGTCTGCTGGCCAACTACTATGGACGTTAGGATTTTACCATCCAATACAGATTGAGAGATGAAGGCCCTGTTCTCAGGCGATGAACAGAACTGACAGCAAATTTCCTGACAGCCTTGAGTTTTCTCAGGTAGGTACTTTAAGTGGAGGCTAGGGTTACCTTAGGGATATGTGGCCTTGAGCTATTAGAAAACATACGTTTGTTTATGTCTTTAGAGACCACGCTTAAGACCTAGTCAAGGAGGGGGCTCAGAGGAACCTGACTCTAGTTTTTCTGAGAAGATAATCTTTGTCACCTGCCCTTTCCCTATCATTATACCCTCCCCACTTAACACCCACCCACCCACCTTGCTCATCCCCTTTTCCCACCATGGCCTACCTTCAGTTCCACGGTATCATGCCCTTCCTGCAAAATGGATTTTTTGCTCATGCTATTTTCTCTGCCTTTTTTTTCTCATTTGGACATCCAGTAATAGCTCATATTTTATGAGTCAGCCCAAAGGTCACCTCCTTCAAGAAGTCTCTCCTTGCCACCTTGTCTAAATTAGACCCCTTTCTGTTCTTCTCTGTCTTCTTTGCCTTGTTCTGTTTTGTCTCCCTGTTGGGCTGTAAATTCCATGAGGATGAAGATCAGATCTGTCTTCATCATCTCTATATCCCAAGTATCTAACTGGTACAGAGCAGATGGCTTGGTAAATATCTGCTGAATGAATGAACAAATGGATGACTGGCCTCCACCCTCACCCAGGTCTCACTTTCTCTTGGATTGACCCTCTGTGAGGTATTTGAGGTTTACATGTCATAGGAACACAGGACAGTTCTGTGAGACTTTGAGGTAGAGGGCAGAGAATCTTGTGTTCCTGAATCAAAATAGAATTTAACTTAAAATGTCCTCATATCTGAGAGCCAGTGTGGGATTCGGGCAGATCTGGAGGAGTTCCTCATACCCTCCCTTCTTTCCAGCTTGCAGGCTGTGCTCCAGTGCTGTGGTTCACAGGGAGGAACCCTGGGAAGTCTGGGCCCAGCATGAAGCTTTCATTTGGAGCTCGCTCAGTAGGACAATGCCCTTTACAAGACGATCAAAGGGCTTTTAAGAAACCTGACTTCCCAACACTATAGGGATCCCTGTAGTAGCAGTCCCTGTCCAACTCCTAGTATCCTGAGGAAAGCCTGCTGCTGCTAAGTCACTTCAGTCGTGTCCGACTCTGTGCGACCCCAGAGACGGCAGCCCACTAGGCTCCCCTATCCCTGTTTGCAGAAATTTGAAAAAAAAGGAGTGTTTAGCCAGTACTATGCTTACTGAAGGGTTTCCCAGGTGGCTCATTGGTAACAAATCTGCCTAGCAATGCAGGAGACATAGATTCTATCCCTGGGTCAGGAAAATCCCCTGAAGGAGGGAATGGCAAACCCACTCCAGTATTCCTGGGAAAAGGAGCCTCGAGGGCTATAGTCCATGGGGTCTCAAAGAGTCAATCACGACTTAGCAACTGCACACATATACATATGCTTAGTGAAATAAGTCAGATGGAAAAGGACAAATATTGGATGATATCACTTAGATGTGGAATCTAAAAAATAAAACAAACTAGTGAATATAACAAAACACAAGCAGAGTCATAGAGAACAACCAGTAGCTACTAGTGGGGAGAGGGAAGATGGAAGATAGGGGTAGGGGATTAAAAAGTACAAGCTACTATGTATAAAATAAATACACTACAAGGATATATTGTACAGCACGAGGAATGTAGCCTATATTAAATAATAACTATAAATGAAGTATCTTTAAAAATTGTAAATCACTGTTGTACATCTAAAGCTTGTATAATTTTGTAATTCAAATACACCTCAATAAAATAATAATAATTAAATATTTGAAAAACAGGAAATAGCGAAGCTTTTGTGGGTGATTCAGAGAGTTAGCAAATGTACCTGAGGGCTCACTGGAGTGTTGAGAAGAGGAAAGAGGGAATGAGTATCCACAGGAGATCTGGCAAGTTATTTATTTATTTAATATTATTTATTTGACTGCGCCAGGTCTTAATTGCAGCACTCAGGATCTTTTTAGTGGCAGTATGCAGGATCTTTAGTTGCTGCATATGAATTCTTAGCTGGGGCATGTGGGATATAGCTCCCCGACCAGGGACTGAACCTAGGTCCCCTTCATTGGGAGTACCAGGGAAGTCCCTAAAGTGAATTATTAAATCTGTATGTTAATATATGAGATCATAAGCTCTGCCATATTCATTACTTACCTGGTTTCAAGCGTTCAGAATTGGCTCTTTTATAATATTTAGGGGAAGCTTCATCAAAATTCTATCACTCAAATGTTGATCTCTGTTGCCCTGCTTCCAACTCTGCCTCTTTCCAAATCCTCTCTTCTCTGCCTTTTGGATCATGACATTCCTGATTTTCTTTCTCCTGCCAACCACTTTTCTCATGAAAGTCACTCCCCCAAGTTTTCCTAAGATGCAGTTACCAGCCCTCTTTTCTTTTCATGGTTTCTCAGGGAGCCCATCCTCATGGTTCAATTACAGCTTTACATTAACAGCTCCTCAGCTGACATTTCTGCCTGGACCACTCAGGCTCATTTCAGAATCTCAGGACATCTCTGTCTGGACCGCTCACTCAGGCTCTTTCCAGAATCTCAGGAGTGTTCACAGGTGTAGGCAAGGAAACATCATAATTTTCCCTCTACCCTGTGAGTTCTTGGCTGAGACCCCTGTAACAACAGTAACAACCACAACAAAGCAGATGAGCTAGAGAAAACCAAGTCAATTATTAATACATGCAGCACACACAGGAGAGCCTAAACCAAAAGTAACTCAAAATGGCGGTTTAGAATTCCCGATTATAGAGTACCTTCAACAGAGGACAATTCATTTGTAGAGAAACAATAGGACAGAGCAGTTTTAGTCTTCCAAACTGAGGGAAGGTAAATGTATGGGAGGAAAGTAAGGGAATGAGGTTTGTTTGTAGGTTTCTCTGTTGCATCTCTGAGCTGATGAGAATCCATCTTGAGTAAAAGGAGAATTTATATCCTCAGTCAGTTCAATTCAGTCGCTCAGTCATGTCCGACACTTTGCAACCCCATGGACTGCAGCATGCCAGGCTTCCCTACTCATCACCAACTCCCAGAGCTTGCTCAAACTCATGTCCGTTGAGTTGGTGATGCCATCTAACCATCTCATCCTCTGTTGTCCCCTTCTCCTCCTGCCTTCAATCTTTCCCAGCATCAGGGTTTTTTCCAGTGAGTCAGTTCTTTGCATCAGGTGGCCAAAGGACTGGAATTTCAGCTTCAACATCAGTCCTTCCAATGAATATTCAGGGCTGATTTCCTTTAGGATTGACTGGTTTGATCTCCTTGCAGTCCAAAGGACTCTCAAGAGTCTTTTCCAACAGCACAGTTCAGAAGCATCAATTCGTCAGCATTCAGCTTTCTTTATAATCCAACTCTCACATCCATACATGACTACTGGAAAAACCATAGCTTTGACTAGATGGACCTTTGTTGGCAGAGTAATGTTTCTGCTTTTTAATATGCTGTCTATGTTGGTCATAGCTTTTCTTCCAAGGAGCAAGCATCTTTTAATTTCATGGCTGCAGTCATCATCTGCAGTGATTTTGGAGAAAAAAATAAAGTCTGTCACTGTTTCTACTCTTTCCCAATCTAAATGCCATGACGTGCTGGGACAAGATGCCATGATCTTAGTTTTCTGAATACTGAGCTTTAAGCCAACTTTTTCACTCTCTTCTTTCACCTTCATCAAGAGGCTCTTTAGTTCTTCACTTTCTGCCGTAAGGGTGGTGTCATCTGCATATCTGAGGTTATTGATATTTCTCCCAGCAATCTTGATTCAAGCTTGTGCTTCATCCAGCCCAGCATTTTGCATGATGTACTCTGCATTATAAGTTAGATAAGCAGGGTTACAATATACAGCCTTGATGTACTTCTTTCCTGATTTGGAACCAGTCTGTTGTTCCATGTCCAGTTCTGTTTTATATCCTGCCTTTAGGCAAAAAAAGGAGGAAACTTTTTCTGGGTTTGCTGCTTCTCAATTACCTTCAGCTCAAAGTAAGTTTTATGTCAAAGAAGCATACCTATTTTATGGTGACATATTCTGGTTTCCTTCACATTTCTATCAACCATCACCTCAAACTCAGCAGGTCCCAAACTCGATTCTTCATGTTCCTCAACTGGTTCATTTCTCCCAGTGCTCCTGTTTCTATGACTGCAACCACTATTTTTCAAATCTCTGATGTGTGACATTCCTGAGGTCTCCTTTAAGCCATCCCCTTTTCATCCCATGCTGAGTCCCACCAACTCTGGACTGTTTCTTTCAACCCTCTCTCTGGCATCTGTCCTCATGTTAGGATTGTTTCATTTGTAAGTGAAAAAACCCCAACCCTACCTGGCTCAAGGACCCAAAGGAATAAATGGGCTCACATATATGAAAAGTAAGACATTCTCAGGAATTGTCTTTCTCCACCTCTTGGTTCTGTTTTCTTTGCGTTGTTTTCATTGCCAGGCAAGCTTTTCTCCTGAGCATCAAATATGGAAGGTGGATACTTCATGCTCCCTAGATGGCTAAGGAAATTCCTATTCATTCTTATTTCATTTCTACCGTTAAAATTGAGCTTCATTGGCCTGCTTTTTGCTTTTAATGCTAAATCATGAAATTCCAGAGCCTGACCTTCCAAAAAACAAGGAATGAAGATGTTCTATCTCCAAGGAAGAAGAAAGACTCTCTGTATTTACAATTTGTTTTAAAGAGATCTAATTTAATGGGGCATTAAATTGATAGCATTCATTAGAATATCAAACTTGTCTTTCTAGACAATAGAGACTTCTGTAGAAGTGTTATCAATTTGTTCTGTTTATTGTTTTTGGAAGAATAATTTGAACAAAGAGGTCTAGTAAATCTGCTAAGACTTTTAAAAAAATGTTGCAAATCATGAAAATAACCTTCAAAGAGTAACCTGTATCTCTGATTTGTTGTTTTACTTGATAGTGAGTTGGCCTGGTAATAATGTTGAAATTGCCGCCTCTGCATTTCTGAAACCATGCAAATTCTTACAGATACTCCAGGCTTCATGAGCCATGTGGTCCCTGTCACCAGCGTTCAACTCTACCCTTTAGCACCAGAGCAGTCAGCACATGGTTGTGACTATGTGCCAATACCACTCTATTTAAGGGACACAAAATTTGAATTTCATATAATTGCCATGTGTCATGAAATATTCTTCTTTTGATTTTTCAACTATTTAAAAATATATAAACCTTCCTTATCCCTCACTTGTACTGAGTACTCTGTCTAGAACTGTCTTAACCCTGTGTATTCATGTGGCTAACTCCCTTACCTTCTTAGGTCTCTACATTTTACCTTTTTTTTTTTTCCTCATATTTATTTATTTGGCTACACCAGGTCTTAGTTGTGGTACTCAGGATCTTTAGTTGTGGCATGTGAATTCTTGGCTGGGGTGTGTATGATCTAGTTCCCTGATCAGGGATCAAACCCAGGGCCCCTACATTGGAAGCATAGAGTCCTAGCCACTGGACCACTAAGTCCCTACATTTTACCTTCTCTGTGAGGCCTAACCTGACCATCCTCTTTAAAACTGCTATCTGCATCATTTCCCACTGCCTTCGCCATTCCCATCTCCCCTCCTTATTCCCCTTATCTTGTTATGACTTCCCCATAGAATTTATCACCTCCTAAAATATGAAATAATTTACTTATTTATAATTATATAGTTCATCTTCCCTTGCCAGATGGCAGGCTCTCAGAGGGCAGAGGTTTTTGTGTGAAAGTGCCTAAAAGACTTCCTAGCATGCAGGCAAGATTGAATAAGTTTGTTGAATAATTAAACAGATGGATTAATGACCTGTCAACCCCTTGGCCAACTATTAGATTGGGGTTCAGGTCATTTGATTTAAAAAAAATAGTCAATTTCTCCTTCTTATGTACATAAAGAACTTAATCTTCAGAAATGGAATTGTCCAAGATTCACTTCCTGTTGGACACTCTAGGCCAAGGGACTCCTTCAAATGCAGGGGGAAGAAAAGACAAATTTTTGTAAATAAAAAAGTTGAATGCTTATAATCTTCTATACTTCTTTTCCATGATTAGTTTTAGCCCCTGCTCGAGTCTGGTGGTTCCTGCAGCATTCTGTGTGTCTGAATCCTCTTCCAACCTTCTCACACCTGGGGGTGATGACCAGGGAGTTTCAGGTGGCTGATAACTTTGGGCCTGAAATAGAGAGACATGGTCAGGAGCAAAAAACTTAGTTTTTTGCACTAAGGAGTCAATTCCAAAAAGCAAAATTTAAAAGCTGCTTATCCCCACTCTTTAAAGAAATGCACTACCTGCAGTTGCATTAAGCATTCCTTTATTATTTTCCCTTTGTTTATGGGTTCTGGTCATTTTTCTTAATTTTTGGCTGGTACCTCATTGATTATACAATTAGTATACACCACTGTGTGTGACTAGGGCCACAGCTCTGATCAAATTTTGTTTGAGGCAAAACACTTGGAGCTAATTTTCCTGATTTACTCAGTAAGCATCTTATTTGGAAAATATAGATTTTTCTCACAGTTCCTCCTTAAAGCTGTATTCTGACCTGATAGCACACTTTGCACTTCTCAAAATTTATCACTTTATAACTCTAGATCATAAGCACTTATTTACATGCCTATTTTTGCTTTTATACTTGAACTTCCTGAAAATATCTAACTTATTTGTATGCCCCACAAATGCTAACACAGTGTTTAATTATAATCTGTTGAAATGAAATTTATATAATTGGCTTACCCGCCCCCAAGAACTTCAATAGTTCCCAGTAGCATGGCATGAAAGATCCTTCTTGATCAGGTCCTTGCCTCTGTCCAAGTCTCATCAGCTGTCATTCTGTCCTACCCTCCAGCTCCCATAAGTTCTAGCCCCTCTGGGCCATGCTTTGCCTTTGTATATCCTCTTCCCTCAAGACAAGTTACCCTTTTGACTGCATGGTGAACTTACCACCTTCAAGTCATAATTTAAGCTTGTTTGTCTGTTTATTGCTTTTCTTCCCTCTAGGGCTTATAAACTTCATGCAAGTAGAGGCTTGGTCTGTCTGGCTCAGTGTTGTCGGTCCAGTATCTGAAAGCAGATGGGGACTGAATCAGGAAGGATCTTAAATATGATTAGAAGTTTTGATTATTGCTAGAAGGCAATGAGGACCCACTGAAAGATACTAAGCATTAAACTGTTATGGACAGGTTTTTGTTTGAGGAGGTTTTTATTTTACAAAATCACTATCATTGCTGTGTGGGGGAGTGGGCTGGAGAAGGCAAGACTGGCTCTAAGAAATCAGATAATTAGAGCAAGCAAAAATTATGAAGGCCTGATTTGAGGTAGCAACAGTGAGGTTGGGAGGAGGTGAGGAATTTGAGAGGCAGAACAGCAGGAATCAAAGAACTACTGGATGTTGTAACTGCAGTCAGAGGGAGTAAAGGGTAAGTCCAGGTTTCTGGCTTGCAAAATTTCGTGGTTGCTAGTCATGTCAGGAACTATCACGTAGTATTACAGTAGTATGTTTACCTATGGACCACTCCTAACAAGTCGTGTGTATGCATACTCAGTCGCTTCAGTCGTGTCCGACTCTTTGCGACCCTACAGACTGTAGTCCGCCAGTGCATGGAATTTTCCAGGCAAGAATACTGGAGTGGGTTGCCATTTTCTTCTTCAGGGGATCTTTCCGACCCAGGGATCAAACCCACGTCTCCTGCATTGGCAGGCGGGTTCTTTTACCACTAGCGCCACCTGGGAAGCCGAAGGAGTCATAAAGTGGTGGTTTGAGTGAGTAAAGTCGCTCAGTCGTGTCCGACTCTGTGACCCGGCGGACTGCAGCCTACCAGGCTCCTCGTCCATGGGATTCTCCAGGCAAGAATACTGGAGTGGGTTGCCGTTTCCTTCTCCAGGGGATCTTCCCGACTCAGGGATCGAAGCCAGGTCTCCTACATTGCAGGCAGATTCTTTACCGACTGAGCCAGGAGGGAAGCCCAAGTCATAAAAGGACCTTGCTAAAAGTTTTTGTATTAGCCTTGTTAGAAGAGCACCTATTATGTAGGAGGCATATAATTAAATGAATGAATGAATGAATACACTGAAAATACTAAACAGTTTGTATGGTCCAATAAGAGGTATGGCCGATAGCAGAAATTCTAAGGATATTGTTCTCTGCGTGCTGTTATCAAGACCGCGAAGAAAGCAAGCGGTAACTATGTTTCTCAGTTGCTCTCTGCCTATTGTACAACTAGAAAGCTGGCAATAAAGTTTATTTAAGCGTCGACGTGCCCCGACGTGGCCCCGCCTCCCCAGCCAGAGCCGCGATTGGTGAGCATTGTCCGGCGGCTGCCGTTCCTAAGCCACGATTGGCTAAGGCCGCCGTCATTTCGGAGCTCCCGGCGCCCGCCCGCCTTCTCGCCGCGTCGCCCGCCCGCCTTCTCGCCGCCTCGCCCGTGTCTGCACCTCCTGCTCCTTCTTGCCTCGCTTCGCCTCTCCCGGCCGCATCCCGGGGGACCGGAGCGAGCAGCGGGGACCATGTTCCGACGCAAGTTGACGGCCCTTGACTACCACAACCCTGCCGGCTTCAACTGCAAAGGTGAGGCGGCGGCCCCGGGCCCGCAGCGCGTTCCTGACCGGCCGGCCGCCGCTTTCTCAGCGCCGGCTTCTGGCCTCCACCCGGACCGTCCGCGGCCTTGTCTCCCCTCCGCCCCTCTCCTCCCGGCCCCGAATACCTCTGCTTTCTCCCATTCTTCCTTCCCCGCTACCCACTCTTGCCTCGGCATCGCCACTTTCTGCACTTGCTGAACTCCAGACGCCACCCCCACAGCCCTCCCCGCACCCTCAGCGCTCTAGAAGGAAAGTCTTCGCTTTTTAACTTAGCCCTTCAGCCCCGTGTTTCACGGTGGGCGATACCGTGAGCACCTGTTGGGGGTCGGCACAGTGCTGAAATTCGAAGAAAATGCTGAGTAACTTGAAGACTCCTTCAGGGAACTAAGGAGGGGAGGGGTTAGGAGTAAGGGCAGTCAGAACCCATCCAGCAGTTTGAGCCCAAGACAAAATGAAATCCACGACAGTGTTGGGGTGAGCGCGTGTGTTAACGAGCTAATTACAGTGTGGGGGTTGGGGGGGGAGTTAATAGACGAGCGGGGCGGTTGAATTGTAAGTACAAACGTATTTGGGATTTCACAGCTTAAAACTGTAGAAAGTATTAAGATTGCTACCCACTGCTACTCACCTGCCGCCCACCACTACTTATTTTCTTCCAGAATTCTTGGCCTGTGGTAGATTAAGTTTGAAAGGGATCAAGTAACACCTGGGATGTTAAGACCATTGTGTATTCTCAAGACTTGGGGAAGCCTGAATTTGAACTCAAGCTTGAACTTGGAAATCGAAGATGATTTCCAAGCAGGATGACAGTGTTTTGTCATCTCCTGTAGAAGCATGTCAACTTACAGAATCTTGTTTTTCTGCTTTGCCTTTTATTTAACAAAAAAGTTTCAGTAGGAATAGAGCTTAGATCTGAATTTGAAACTTTGAGCCTCAACTTTTTCACTGGTAAATGGGGATATTACTTAAAATATTACTTTATTACTCAAAAGCATAATATTACTTTATTACTCAAAAGCATATGGAAGGACTTAATGAAACAACATACACACTATTTCATGAATGTGTTTAATGTCCTTAATAGCAAATGACAGTAATAGTCGGTATCCTTGTTCTGATCGCCATTTAATTTCTTGTACTTTATTGTTGCTATTAATTTAACCTTGCTCAGTCCTTTCTCCCCCTTTTCCTCACAGGAACTGAAATAATAACTGACACTTAAGTAGCCAAATTGTGTGCCAGGCACTATTTTTATTGTTATTTTATTTAATCTTTCATAACAAGCCTATGAGGTAAGTCCCCATTTTGTAACTCAAGAATCTGAGGCACAGAAAATTTAGTTAAGTAGCCCAGGTTCACACAACCACTAAATTTCTGGAGCCAGAATTTGAATTCAGGCCAGAATATGAACAGAAGTTAATCCAAAGTCTGTACGTTCAGCTCCTACTTCAAGCAGCTCAAGTAATTTATGATTTTGCAGTTAAAAAAAAAAAATTCCACAAGACTATTTGTGGAGAAGGAAGTGTTTTACCTAGTGCTTCTCATGGGCTTCCCTTGTGGCTCAGCTGGTAAAGAATCTGCTTACAATGCGGGAAACCTGGGTTCGATCCTTGGGTTGGGAAGATCTCCTGGAGACGGGAAAGGCTACCTACTCCAGTATTCTGGCCTGGAGAATTCCATGGACTGTATAGTTCATGGGGTGGCAAAGAGTCAGACATGACTGAGCAACTTTCACTTTCTTGTGATTTATAAGGTGTTTTTATTACAGATGAAACAGAATTTAGAAACTTCATTGTTTGGCTTGAAGACCAGAAAATCAGACACTATAAAATTGAAGACAGAGGTAATTTAAGAAACATCCACAGCAGTGACTGGCCCAAGTTCTTTGAACAGGTAATGAATTAGAAAGTAAAATATACCAAGAGCTTGTCTATGAAGACAGCTTTTAAAATAATATAATTTTTCTTTTAAAATAATATAGCTGAATAAAACGGATGTTTTATTTGCAGGGCAGGAAGAGAGATGCAGACTTAAAAAACACACTTGAATACAGCAGGGGAAAGAGAGGGTGGGACAGATTGGAAGATTAGGATTAACGAATATACACTACCATGTGTAAAGTAGATACTGGGAAGTCGATGTATATAGTGCAGGAAGCTCAACTCAGTGCTCTATGATGACCTAGATGGGTGATGAGTGGAATGGGGGGTCGGGTAGGAGGGAGGTCTAAGAGGGAGGAGATACACACACACACAGGCATAACTAAGTCATTGACAGCAGAAACTAACACAACATTGTAAAGCAATTATACTCCAAACAATAATAATCAGTGTTAGGAAAGCTTGATTTCAGGGATGTAATTTTTTTTTTTTTACTATATTTTTAAAGCATATTATCTCTTCTTTAAAGCATATTATCTCTTTCTACCAAGCATTCAGTATTAGATAGAAATAGTATGGTGAATCATCAGACGTGAGGGTGGGGGCAGGAGTACAGGGGATAAAGAGTTTGAGCTTGATCCAACTAGAGAGCTCTCACAGTTTTAGGTGATATGACTGGACTAGTGTTGCCACTCCTCAGCTTTCCCAACCAATCCCTGGCTTCTTCAAACTGTCAGCATTAAGCTAATGTATCTGGAGAGCAGGCCCTTATCCCCAGTACTTAGATGAGTGCCTGACATTCAACAGAAGGATCTGTTTCTTTCATGAAAATATATATTTATAAGTGTGTATTTGTATACATATATGTTATGAATATAAATGAGTGAATGATATATCAGTATTCATTTCTGCATTTTCCCTATAGCAAAATTTATTCAAATCCTCTAGGGCCCTGTACCTGACTAGCAGGCTGCCCATTGAAAACTAGCTTTATAGACTATTAACTAATAAAAGTAATGGCACAGACACTCAAAAGAAATAGTGTAGTCCAAAAAACAGAGACTTCTTAATTAAACGGTGACACACATATAAATAGTAAAAATGGCCAAAATCAGATTTTTTACATTAAAAATGTAGCAAAAATAGTATTAAGACATTATTAACATGATTGTAAACTAAGGTTCTCTTGTGTTTGCTTATATTTAATATACACAGTTCTCCTTTGTTGTGTACGATAGAAATAATACTTTTTAAAAAACGGTATTCTCTTATTTTTGTGGGTGGAATAACTTTTTCATTGACCTAATCTAATTTTAGTAACATTTTTGCAGAAAACAGTTTTTTCAAATTAGAATAAAAATTACATTTTAGAGTGTCATTATATTAAACATTTTATCAGCTCTGTTACTTTGATGAGATCTTTTCTTTTAAGAATTTGAAAATGATGATGTATGGCAAAACCAATACATACTGTAAAGTAATAACCTCCAATTAAAATAAATAAATTTATATTTAAAAATTTGAAAATGATTTAATTTTTCATTGACTGGAGCAGAGTGTTTAGGTAGCTAACTTTCTCCTTTTGTGGACTAGGGAATTGTGTAAGTTACACACTATCTCTGTGACAATGAGTAAGTTTATTAACCTTTCTGTGGCTTGAGATTTTTATCAATAAATGGGGATAACAGTGGTATCTTATCTCAGGAGTGGCATATTGTTAATGAAGTATACCTTCAGCCTGTCACAGAGGTGCCTGGCCCATTGCAAGTGCTATATGTTTGTTGATATTCCTGCTTCTGCTGCTAATATTGGTACCACTAGATCATTTTCCTTTACCCTTCAAAACTGTATTTTGAAATTTTTGACAGACTTGTTAAGACTTTGAAATACATTATTAGAATTTTATATTTGCTTTTATCACATTTTACTTAATGGTCTACTCGTGTACAAGATGATACAGAGTTCCACATGTGGGAGGGTGTTGAAGAATAATAAACTTTCCAATGAAAAAGACCCAGAAATGACAGTAAAGTAGTATAACCTAAAGATAAATATATTGGAACTTACACAGATACTCTCCTTAAGGTGGTCTCTTTGGAATGATGATGTCATTGCTTAAAGCATATTTAGAACTTCTTTTGGAATTACTTTTAGATCAAGAGATGTATTTTGAATATTGGCAGTTTTTTATACTTTGAAGGTGGGTTTGCTTTTTGTATCATGACTAAATCTTGTGAATGAGGTGCTTTTTTTTATAAAAGCAGGTGAATAAAATTTTTGGTTAGGAAATACGTTATGGTTAAAAAGTGCTGATTCATTAGGTATCTGCCAAAGGATTTCCAGAAGGTTTGAGTTATAGCATTGTTGTGGGATTAGATTTTAAGCTCCAGAGAGATTTACTTTAACGACATACTCATTTGAATATATCGCTTCTGATGTTTATTCAGAACACCTGTGTGTCACATAGCTTACTCTGTTGGAAGCATTCCAAAATATGAAAGCTAAGGTTTAGATAATAATTGGGTTTTGTTTTTTGATACATGTTTTTATTTAACTACTCTGTGTATTGAGACCTAGAATTATATGGTTTAGATTCAGGTCCCTGATTTAAGTTGTGTAACTGTCAGGAAGTGTTGACTATAGGCTTCAGTTTTCTCATCTACAAAATGAAGTTATCGTAGATCAGTGATACCCTGTCTGCAATCTGCAAAAGTAAAACTTTCATAAAGCATGATGGAAGTACATAATCTTTTTCCTAAGTAGTATATGCTTAAATGGGTTATATAATTGCATCAGAGGTTTAGTAATATAAATGTTACAAGAAATTCTTAAGAGATACAAACTCAGGTCTCTCAATTCTACCATGTTTTAAAATTTTGTGACTTTATAGTAACAATGAAGCAATTTTCTTTTTCCTTCACAGTATCTCAGAGATGTTAGCTGTCCTTTCAAGATTCAAGATCGACAGGAAGCAATTGACTGGCTTCTTGGCTTAGCTGTTAGACTTGAGTATGGAGATAATGGTATGTTTTGTGGGGAATATATTGTTTTAAAGAGAGGGAGAGAAAGGGTGGGAAAGGAGGGTAAAAATGTAGGGAACTTGCCCGTTTGTCTTAGATTGTTTTACCTTTGATTAGTTTTAAGTTTTGTACATCTTCATCTCACTTTGCAGTTTCTGATTAAAATTTTACTTATTGTTTGTAGTCATTCTAGATTTTCTTTTTTAGAATTTGAAGGTGATGCCCTCTCACAAAGTCATGTCACTTCAGTGAATTTGCTGGCTTGGCACAGTCTGCACCTTAGCCTTCAAGTTCACTTTTTGCTACTGTCCCAGAATTGATAGGATTTCAAGTCTTGGTTGCAGCAGCCAATTTCACTAGAGACTGAAATAAACATCTAATGCAAATAAGCACAATAAGTCAAAATATATTTATTATTCATGTTTAACATTATTACAGATACTGATATCATTGGAAGATTTTGAATATTGAATTTGCTGGCTTGGCACAGTCTGCACCTTAGCCTTCAAGTTCACTTTTTGCTACTGTCCCAGAATTGATAGGATTTCAAGTCTTGGTTGCAGCAGCCAATTTCACTAGAGACTGAAATAAACATCTAATGCAAATAAGCACAATAAGTCAAAATATATTTATTATTCATGTTTAACATTATTACAGATACTGATATCATTGGAAGATTTTGAATATTAGTACTTATTGTGAAAATAGTTTTCCAATAAACCATTTTCTCTCATTTCAAAATGAAATGGCCTGTTAACATCTAAATGTAAGATCTGATTATCTTCTTTTATCTCCATCTTCTGCATTTATGTTGTTCTCTTTCTTGCGACTATCAGTTCCAATCTTAATCATTTGCTTTTGAAGCCTTTTTAATGCCTTTTGTTGTTTAGTCTTTAAGTCATGTCTGACTCTTTGGGAATCCATGGACTGTAGCCCACCAGGCTCCTCTGTCCATGGAATTTCCTAGGCAAGAATACTGGAGTAGGTTGCCATTTCTCGCTCCAGGTTTAGTTTTAGTGTCTTTGGCCCCTCTTTTCTTCCCATCTATCTTTTCATTTGTCTGCTGTATCTTTCCTTCTCCATCTCCACTGCTGTCACCCCAATTCTAGCTCTTGTCCCTTTCTCCTGAGATTATCATAACACCTTTCATAGTAGTCTCCCATCTGTGTCACCCTCTGTTTTCATACACATGACCCCCACCAAGCTAATTTTTTAAACATAAATGTTGTAGGATGCTACACTTTGTCTCCAAAGAATAGTTCCTTTTATATGTTCACAAACACCATTGCTTTCCCATTTCCTACAAAAGGAATTCCAGGCTCCTTAGCATGATATTCAAAGCCTTTAAACTAGTATTCATATACTTGCCACCCCAGCCAAACTACAGTAATGCTGTTTCCTCTTTCCATCTCCTTTTTTCCCCCTTCTTTCTTTGCTTTCACTTTTCCCTTGGCTAATATGCCATTTCAGTCTATCTCTACACATATAAATCCTGTCTGTCCTTGTAAGATCCAGCTCAAATGCCAGCTAGCAGCAATGATACTTCTTAACTTTCATAACTTTTACCTCAGTACCTTTTTAGATCATTTTCACTTCCATTTTGCTCGTCTTACTTGCCTCACTAAATTGTAAGCTGGTACTCAGCCTTGTTTTCTACATGGTACCTCTATTAATTTCCTGTTGCTGCTGTAACATATTGCCATAAACTCAGTGATTTAAAAGACAGTATCTTACAGTTTCGGAGGTCAGAAGTCCAACACCTGTATCAGGACTGAAGTCAGTTTGTCGACGGGGTTGGTTGGTTTTGGAGGCTCTAGGGGAGGATTCATTTCTTTGTCTTTTCCGTCTTCTGGAGGCTGCCTGCTTTCCTTGACTTTGTTCCCTTTGTCTTCAAATCTAGCCGCATAGCAAGTTCTCATCTCTGTAATTCTGCTTTCATTGTCACCTCTTCTCTAACTCTGACCTTCCTGCCTCCCTCTTCTAAGGATGCTGTGATTTCATTGTGCCCACCTAGATAATCCAGGGTAACCTGCCACCCCCAATTTCAAGGTCCTTAATTCAGTCGCACCCACACAGTCCTTTTTGCCATGTAAGATACCATATTTATAACTTCTAGGGATTGCAGTTTGGCCATCTTTTGTGGGGAGGGAGCAGTCATGATTCTCTCTGCCACAGTGCCTGATGTAGTTTCTTGTGTACAGTAGATGTGCTTATCAATTTTAATAAATCCTTGATAAGTGCAATATATGAATGTAAGTACAGTTATTTCTCAGTGATAGCATGGTTTCTTTTAATGTATAAAAAAGCTGAGTTTATATCTGAAACACTGCCCCTTATCAGTAGGAGGCACTGTTGCTCTCTAATGGCTTTACATTGATGAGTTCATTCTTCTTGACTTTTAAGTTATTTAAAATTTTTATTTTTGATAAATTATGAATTTTTATTATTTATGCCATAATATTTTGTAAAGCCTTTAGCTTGCTTGTCAGTTAAGGTGATTAAAAGCTAACAAGTTCTTTTAACTTTTTTTGATAATTTCAAATTTACAGAAATGTTGCAGGAATAATAAAAAGAATTATTACATACTCAAATTCTGCAGGTGTTATTAACATTTTACTTCATTTGCCTTATCCTTTTCTGTGTATTCACATACTCCTAATTTTTTTCTAAACCATCTGACACTAAATTGTAGATGATTTCTCTTTTACTCTTAAGCACTTAAATGCACATTTCCTAAAAGAAAAAGTCATTGTCTTACATAGCTACAGTATGCTTATCATAATCAGGAGATTAACTTTGATTCTCTGCTGTTGTCTGTAGGTATTACTCACATTTCAGTGTTTGTCTCAGTAATGTTCTTTACGGCAAAAACAAGCAAATAAAAACCTCCGAAGCAATCCTGGATTGTGTGTTTTGTTCATTCTCCTACACTCTGGAACGATTTACTCAGTCTTTGTGCTTTAGGACAGTGACATTTATTTTGTAGACAGTGACATTCAGTTTGGGTGTGTCTGATGGTTCCTCATGGTTGGGTTGAGAGTTTGTAGTTTTATTAAGAATAACACAAGTTATGTTGCATTCTTGTTAAGTACCTCATATTAGGATGCATGTGTTAGTGATACACCTAAATGTTAGTCATTTTGCTGATCACTTGGGTAAGCTTTCTTCAGTGTAAAGTTACTGTTTTCCCCTTTGCAATAAATATGTATCTTATTTTTTTGCTTTTTGACTGCACCTCACAGGATGCAAGACCTTGGTTCATCAAACCCCATGCCCTCTGCAGTGGAAGACCAGAGTCCTAGTCACTGAAATTCCTTAGATACATATCTTGGAAAAGAGATACTTTGAGATGATTTCTCTGTGCTTTTCCTTCTTAAATCTTAGCTTTAGTATCCATTTGATGATTCTGGCCTGAGTCAATTATTATTATGATGATGGCCAGAAAGTGTTTTTCTAATTCCATCATTCTTGTACATTTTTTTTTGGCTTTCCACTGAAAGGCCTTTAAGAGCAGTTTGCTTCTTACCAATGTATGTTTTTATTCAAATCAGTGTAGATATGTGAATTCTTATTTTATTCAGTGGGTTTTAATCCTTATTTGTCATCGTGTATTTAAATGTTTGTTCCAGATTTGGCTAGTGGGGACTCCTTTCAGCTAACTTCTATCTGACTTAAATTTTAATGCTTTTATTTCCCCCCCCTTTTTTTTAAAGCAAATCATAAAAGCACTATAGCCAAAGATGGCTTTGGGGGCATTAAATTTAGTGAATTACTATTAAATATTTTTATTTGTAAAATCTTAAAATATTATTTTTCATGTAAAGCTAATAAAATCTATTTTTGGAATTCTGCATTTTAAGACTCAAAGGTTTAACTTTGTGTATCATGGTGTATTTGAAGTGCTATTTTTTCTAGAAAGCAAAGTTTTTGATTCTGTATACAGTATTCAAAAGATTTGGGAAGAAACTTCTTAGTTTGTATTTAATCTCATGTGACCTATATTTACCCACTTCCCATTCTTCCACCCCTCCGAAGTTTCAGAGCCAGCTGAAAAGCAGACTCTCTGTCTCAAAATTTAGATACTTTAAGAAACATTAATGCAAAGGTATTTGTGTTGGATAATCATTTTAGCTTAATAAAAAAATTAACTCACATTGTCTTGTAGAGTTTTTTAATAGCAAAAAGCAATTTTGAATGGATGAGTTGTCTATGCTTCCAACCAGTTTGGCTTAGTTAAATTCAATAAATAGGCGGTGTTTATTTTACCTTAAGTTGAAGTCCTACAAATTGTATTTTTGTGTATCTTTACAGCTGAAAAATACAACAAGGACTTGGTACCTGATAATACAAAAAATGCTGATAATGCAGCTAAAAATGCAGAGCCATTGATCAATTTGGATGGTAAGTTTATAAATGCATAAAAATTATCAACATTTTTGGTTTCTTAAATGTTTTTTACTTCTAGAATGAAGTTTAGGTTTACTTGGTTTTAGTAGATTAAGAATGTTTCATGCATACAGACATTTGTGTTCATATTTTTTATTCTTTATGCTGTTTTTTATTGTTGTGACAGTGTCCTTTCTTCTTTATATAGTTGAATACCTGAAATTTGAAATGCTTTTCTTTCGTCTGTCCATACCAACTTGGGCATTTGATTTGTATTTAATCATAGTGGTGATTGCTTTCCTAAGTGCAGAAAATATTTAATGACTATGAAACAAGTGTTAAAATTTTTCAGTTTTGTTAAGTCCCAGATGCCTTTAAGTAGTTCTTTCTCCTTTTAAAAGTATGACGATTCTAATTACTTAGATTATGTTAAATATTCTTTTGCTGACTAATGGTAACTTGTTATTTATGAGTTACCCTTATGAATTAATAAGCTACTTGGACACTCTAGGGCTGCTGCTCAGAGAAAAGGTTTTGGGAAAACTGTCCTTTGAAGGGAATCTGTGTGTCAAAATTAATAGCTTTATGAGAAAAGTTAATTTAAAATGCTACATAAATGGGCCTTGCAGAGAAAGTTACAGGACAAACCTCATGTAAGTTAGTCATTTATTGGGTTGTTCACTTTGGTTAATTAGTAGGAAAACCATTGATCTCATCAATTTACCTAATGATGATGCCCCATACTACTTTTGTCAGCATTAATTTTAGAAATTGAGATTTTTTTTTGTTACTAGAAAATAAAAATGTTTTTAATATATGCTTACATTTATGTCTGTAATTACATGCTTACAGAGCTATAAGTTTCCATTTTTAATCTTTTATAGTAAATAATCCTGATTTTAAGGCTGGTGTAATGGCTTTGGCTAACCTTCTTCAGATTCAGCGTCATGATGATTATCTGGTAATGCTTAAGGTCAGATTCATATTTTTGATTCATACATGTAACAATTTTAAAAACTCATTTTCTAAGTAATTACATATTTGTATATAATTTTTTAAATCGTCATTTTCTAAAAATAATTGTTTGATATTTAAATCTATGGTTGAATGAGTAAAATGTGGAGGAATGTAGGACATAAACCAGATTTAATTAGTTCATTGGTTTTAGATTATCTAACAACCAATATCAAAGTATTTACTATGTACCTGCCTCTGTGCTAAATCTTTTGCAAAGATGATCTCATGCAGATGCAGTCTTCCCAACAATCCTAGAGGTAGTTAACTGGATCTTTTTTAAAATATGTATATGAAGAAACAGACTGAATGATAATAGATAAGTAATGTTCAAGTTTACACAGAAAATGATAGTCAGGATTTAAACCAGACACTTGACCTTAAACTAGACACGCGGTCCAGTCTTCCTCCTATCACCCCACCTCTTTTTAATTAGTCCTTCTAAAGATTCATGGTCTGTAATTCATTAAGATCATAGAAAATGCCAAACTAGTAAATGGTACATTTGGTCAAAAATATATACCCCCAACTCTCTTTGAGGAATGAATGTTTCTGTCCTCCAAGCCCCCCGTCCTAGATAGGCCATTCAGTTCAATCCTTCCATCAGGGAAGCTGATGGTATGAAAGATGTCTTATTTCTGAGAGGAAAAATCTACTCTTGCTTCAAACGATTCATGTTGAGTAACTGTGGTAGTCTTGTGGGGGAGGGACAGTGGAGTGGTCCTTAGGATACCATATTTGGAAGTTATTTTAGAAATTATTATTGATTTTTATGAGAAATTAAAGAGCTTTAAATTACTTCAGGCTACTTTGCAGGAAATTAATTTCACTCTCCCCACAAGAGATTAAGCCATAATTTATTCTCCTTTTTAGAATTATATTAAGTGACAATTTTAAGAAGGGGAAGACTATATTCCTAGATTATTATAATTCTTTCTGCTGAATCTGAATGTTAACTTGGATTGTCTCAACTCCAATTGGATGCCAAGAGACAAAAGTTGTTTTTAGTGAAATTTAGCTCTTTCAAAGGCTTGTTCCTTTTTTGGGCAATTACTGAAATTATTTTGGGATGGTCAGTGGTTGTGTCAGCCTTAATCATAAACTGAGAGGAAAATACTGTATTTGGGATGCTAAAGTATAAGTCAGTTATAATCAAAAAACTATAAAATTCTAATCCTAACTGCATGTTTGTTCTTCTGAGTTAATTGAAGCAAACAATACATGACAATATGGACATCTTCATAGGTTTGCTAGGTGTGAGAATCAGTATATGAACTGTTTGGCAACTGGACTATGTAATATATTTGCAGTGACTGTTAGATTGGTTTAGTTATTTTTCAAATGTATTTTTCCAGGTTTTTATTATTAAAAATAATTTTTCACACTTTCATACTTATTTTGGGGTTTTCACTATCATTCACTAAAATTCCTTAAAATCTTTTCGAGTGTGTGCAAGTACATGCATGCACTTGTGTCTGCAGTGATAAAATGTGTTGATAATGAAAAAATCAATGTGTCCTATGAATATGAAAAAATTTTACTATAATGAAGTGAAGAACCCAAGGACAGTATTATACACTACTCTTTGTGTCGAAGATTATGTGCGTAACATGCATGTGCATATAAGCTTGTAATTTGATAGAGTCTTTGTGAGTATGTAGAAGGATCTGGTAGCAATAATTGTTTTCTGAAATGATGATTGAGGCTTGGATAGAAAGGAGATCTACTTTTTCACCATGTATCCTTCGTTATTAAAATTTTTTACCACACACAAATTACTTATTCAAAAAATGTAATTGTTATGAACATCATTCCACGTTATTAAATGTTAAAAGTGAAAACTTTCATTACAGTAGCTAGCTGTTTTATTTAACTTGCTGGGAGTTTGGTACTGAATTAGGTATTTCTAATTTCATCATATTGAGCATCCTTATTCTATATATTGAGAGAAGAAAAGATAACAGCCAATAAAAAGTAAAAATAATATTTTGGGGGATTTCTTAGGCAATTCGCATTTTGGTCCAGGAGCGCCTGACACAAGATGCAGTTGCTAAAGCAAATCAAACGAAAGAGGTACGTTGTTTTTTTTTTAATCTAAATGAATTCTAAATTATTACTGAACATTTTTTTTGGAGTTTGAATTTTGCTTGACAGTGCTTGAGATATTCTGTGTTAGAACTGCCCAGAGAAAGTACTTCAGCAGGGTTGAATTTGATTCTTAAGCAAATTGTACCCAGTCATATTTGAGTGAAAAGTGAACTTCACATTTATCTCACTTCATTACTTTTAAGCTACCAGTAGCACATTTACAGCTTACCAGTAGAAAACCACTGTGGGTGCTCAGTTAATTTAAAAGAACTTACCCTTGTGAAGTTTACTGGGTTATTTTGACTAACTACTAGAAAACAGGACACACCTCTTTATTACTCATTAGTTTTCCTTTTCTACATAAATCTTTATCTTCACCCTTTTGTTTCTTCAGAGAAATCTCATTTCCTACCATAAATCATGATAAAGTAACTTGTTCATAATTTTAGGATAGTTTCAGATGAATTGTACCAAAAATCCAAATGTCCCTAAAGTCTTCTTCAGTATGGGTCAGTGCAGACAGTTTCCTCGGGTTAGCAGTTGCAGATATCTGATAATGCCCCTTCCTGCTTCATAGATGAATGTCTTGGTTACAGTCTATATTCTGAACCCTGGTCCTTCAGTCATGCCTCCCTCACCCTCTAATTCCCCAGTGTCTGTTGTCCTCTGACCTCATCTTTATCAAAGCCTGGTAGTTTTGAAAGGTTATTAATGCCAGGGCAGGGTAGTGCCCCTCTGAAAGACACTCAGTTTCTTTTAAAGGTTTTTATTGGCTTATTAATTATGTATGAATCAGGCCACTGGAAACTAAAGATCAGCTTATTTCACCCCCACTATAGAACAAACAGTAAGTTGTTTTGGCATAATAAAATCATTCATAATCATTCAGCAAAACTATGCCTTTGGTTTGGAAAGCAGTTCAGATAAGGCCGTAACCAAATAATCTTTGCTCTTATTTGCCAAGTAAAATTTAGTTTATTTTCAGTGTTCCAAATAAATCCTAACTTCAGTGTCATCTCAGAAGATACTGTGCTACAATAACAACAGTGGAAGAGTTCTATAGTTTCTTGTTTGCAGTCATTCATTACACCGGATTTGGGGCATGAAGTGAGAAGTGACAGTTTAGCATTTGTAACATTGAAAGTATTGACTTTAACTGGTAATGATTTTATACAGTATATAATAAGCAGAAAGCCTAAACGGCTTTCCTTATTTTTGAGTTATTGTGAACTTTATATGGTTTGGCATCATACTGAAGATGGTGATTATGATACAGGTGCTGACTGGTTAACTAAATGGTTTAGATTCTGTTCATTTTCCTAGATCATTTCAAAGTAACTTTTAAATAATACATAATCTGATAAATGTCATAACCAGAAAAAATAGTTATGTATATTTTAGATTTGTACAGTTCATAAATTAATATGCTCAAATACAGTTGAGGAAGCTCATGAATAGCAGTAATCCTGTTTGTTCTGTAAACTGGCTGCTTACTGTCACTAAAGTGGGATAAGAGCAGCCCTGTTCAACCTTTGCTCCATAGCTGTAATGACAGCACTGCTGCAGAAAGGAGCTATGCTTTTATATTGCCTGGTTCTAAAGGAGTGGATTGTGTTATGAAACTAGCTTCTTACTACATGGAAAAAAGCCTTTTTTGGGGTTTGTTTTTTTTTTGGTAGTAGGAAAAAAGTCACTCATCAAAAGGCATATTTAAAGAGAAAATTCTCAGGCACCTTGCCACTGCAGCTAAAAGGGCTAATAGACTAGCTAGCTGCTTTTCAGTTTGAGGTAAGAAAATAGAAATGTATAACTATATATAGTCTGATTTTTGTCCTTTTTCCTTAAGGGCTTGCCTGTTGCCTTAGACAAGCATATTCTTGGTTTTGACACGGGGGGTAAGTGATTTTTAATTCAAACTTTTTAGAGACTTGGTGATTATTTGGGGGAAGTGAGTGAATAAATGCAAAAAGTACTGATTAATGCAGTGTTTCTTATGAAACAGATGCAGTTCTTAATGAAGCTGCTCAAATTCTGCGATTGCTGCATATAGAAGAGCTCAGAGAGCTACAGACAAAAATTAATGAAGCCATAGTAGCTGTTCAGGCGATTATTGCTGACCCAAAGACAGACCACAGGCTGGGAAAAGTTGGAAGATGAACATTTTAGGATTTCAGCTTCTCACCTACTTAGTACAACTGGGAACCATGTAAGCTTTGGCATGTGTTTGGAAATGTCATGTTTTCAAGGGAAGAATCCCAGAAAATTGACTGTTCTAGAGATTTATCATCATTGCTTTTTCTTTAATAAAGTTGGGAAGGCCAATTTTTTTTTTTTGGACTGTGTGTTGTTTTATGTATCTGTAAAAGTAATCTGCTTTCTCCCTTGTGGTTTTAAGTTCATGCCATCCCCCAACTTCATTATATACAACACAAATCCTTAAGTCATAGGAAAACTTAAAAATATATTTTATTGGAGTAATCTAGAAAATTTGAGAACTGTTACATCTTTGGTATTTATATATAAATGTAATTGCTGTGGGTAATCCTATAGAGGGATTTACAGGATCAGAAAATATAAATTGAAACATTCTAGCACCTTTTAATATAAATAGAAATGCATTGATGTAGAGGTAAAAAAAAAAAAACCTTAGAACTTTTGTTGGGAAACTATAAATAAGTTGGTTATTTCCCATCAGTTCTGCATTAGCCTTCTCTTAACTGTGTCAGGGTTTATGATCTTTTAGGATTGTATTATTTTTATACTGATCACGTGTGCTTTAATTTCTTGTCCAGAAAGCAAAAAATCAGATTTAGGGTCTCAGCATGCTCTAATTGGTTATATTAGTTGAATGAATTTGACCTTTTAAATATGACATAAATGTTTATGGAAAGTTGCTTATAAGCAACAGTTAAAATTCTGTTGCCTTTCTTAATCTTGAAATAACTTGTTTTTTAAAAATACAGTAGTAAAGATTGAGGTATAAACTTTTCACAAAATATACTTAGTCTTTTTGCACTGAAAATGTTCATCCTGTATGTCCAGGAACTTCTAATGGCCAATTCCTTTTTCACTTTCACCTTTGTTCCTGATAAATGTTCTTTAGGGTCCAGATTCCAATTGTAAATTCCAAGTCCATATTTATTTTCTTCCTGTGGAGGGAAGGAACAATATGTGAGTATTTTATATCTTAATTTGCAACAGCAAGTCTTTTTAAAGGGGAAATATTCTAGTAGCCTGACATTTTTTGTGTACAGTTAAGCTTGGTAGACTTAAGGTAGCAGAATGGTCACCCCTATGTGTTGCCCATTAGCTTTTCTACCTCAGAGTGGCTCTCACTGGTGGCAGCAAGCCAAGGGTGATCAGCTACTAGATCTATCCTCCTCTACCCAGCTGATCCAAAAGGAGCTGCCTGAGCAGCTGTTTACCTGGGCAGTAGGGGTAGACTGCAGTTATCCCATAGAGGTGAGATCGCTGCTCTGGGAGATACTCATCAGTAAACTGGCCGGTGTCTCTGTTGACTGCTATAACACCATCCCTGGTAACAGAAAGGAAGAGTGAATTCATAGGATTTAAGACTGGGGTAGAAAAAGTCAGTTTATCTATAAGCGAAATCTCTGCCAGACTTCTCAAATACATTTTTAAAATTAATTTAACTGTAACTTTTGACTTGGATCCTGAAGATCTGTCTGTATCAGTGATTCTCAAAGTAGTCCTCAGATCTACATCATCTGGGAACTTGATAGCAGGACAGATTCTTTGGGCTCCTACTCAGACGTCATGCTAAAGTTTGAGAACCACTATCCAAATCAGAATTGCTGGGGGTGGAATGGAAGAACATATACTTAGTTTCCCAGTTCCTCTTGGCGAACTAGTGTAAGGTGTAGTATTTTTCATTCTCCTGGGGAGCAACTAATATGTCCATAATGTCATTTTTTATTCTCTGAAGATCAGATTCAGACTAATGTCCTTGCTTTTTGGATAGTTTATTACCAAATAGTATTGCTCACATGTAACTTAACTTAAAAATGGCAGAGCTATTAAATTTCTGGGTGATATAAAAGTATGCTTTTAAAAGTCTTCAGTAACACTGGAAGAATATTATCTACTAATGAAGAATGAAAAAAAAAGCTCAAGCATAGGGCTTAATTACTAAAGTCACTTACTAACGTGGTACAACAAGTGCTGTGTCCTCCAGAACAGTTTGCCTTTTCAGGCTTGTCCAGAGTGTGTCAGGCTCACCTTCTCCAGTCAGTGTGGTAGAAGTGATCTGCGTAGCTCACAATGTTGAAGGGGTAGTTGAGGTTGTTTTGAATGACACGCCGTCCAGTTCCATCAGGTAGTGTACACTCCAGTTTTTTAGTTCCTTTTAAAACAGAGATCCTTTTATATGATGAAAAAAATTTCTTTTACCAAAAATAGTGGCAAGTAAAATTCATTCTCAGAGAAAACAAAGGTGGAATATTTTATCCCCACTGCAATAATATAAATTAAAAACTAAAATTTTCCTGTTCTATTACCAGTCTTCAGGTTGTTTAAGATCATTCTAGTTTTTCCTGGAATTTAAACTCTTAATCCTCTTTTGGAAAACAGGATTGCATTTACAGAAACCTGGCTAAGTTTCTCCCAGAGGAGGAAATAACTGTTAAAACATTTGGATAAATACCTGCCCTTTGTAAGCAATGTATGATAATAGCCAAGGCTGCCTTTTAACTAAAATCCTTTTTTTTAGACTATATTATTTTCTAGGCAGGAATAAAAAGTAAAATGCTAGCCTGACTTGTATTTTTCAATGTAAATATTTTAATAGCTAAACCAGGCAAGAATTTCCAAGTGTGACCTCATGGACTGTGTATCCCACCAGGCTCTTCTGTCCATGGAATTCTCCAAGCAAGAATACCAGAGTGGGTAGCCATTCCCTTCTCCAGGGGATCTTTCCAACCCAGGGATTGAACCCAGGTCTCCTGCAGTGCAGGCAGATTCTTCACAGCTGAGCCACTGGGGAAGTCGTTTTCTCATGGAACCCTTAAGTAAATTTCAAATACCGATTAAAAAATATCACTGTTGTTTTGGGCAGCTGGGTTGTAATATTGACCCACCTGCATTTTTGTCCCTTTTATTGGAATCAAATTCCTTAAGAACAGCTTTATTTTTTAGTATCTAATGAAACACTTTCTTTTCAATTGTACTAATAGTAACGAAATTACACAACAGAGAGAGAGAACCTGGGAACAGGCAGCCCAAATTTATTACTAAAGGAAGCCATCCTGCCACATAGCTTTGCAAAGAATGTCCCCAGCATAACAGCATACTGACTGCTAGAATAACAGATATAGATGTTGTAATACTGAGACAAGAAAATAATAACCTCTGTTCATTTATCTAAGCCTGTCGATTCCAACAGTGTACAATACTTATTTTTAACCTAAAAGATGTGCCAAGTGCTTGTGTTGGGGGAGGGAAAGCAGTAAAAAATAAGTTGGACATCGTACTAGCTCTCCAACTTATCGCCTCATTTATACACATAAGACCTCAGGAAGTTCACTGTAAGAATCGTTATAAAGTGTCCTTTAAAACAGGGGTCCCAAATTTCTGAGCTCTAATACCTGATGATCTGAAGTGGGGCTAATACAATTAATAATAGAAATAAAGTGCACAGTAAATATAACCTGGTCAAATCATCCCAAAACATCCTGTCCTCCCCCATCAATGGAAAAACTGTCTTCCACGAAACCAGTCTCTGGTGCCAAAAAGGTTAGGGACAGCTGCTGTAAAAGGGGTAGAGCATTTGCTATAGTGTTACAAATTTAAACCAGAAGTTCCAAATGGTGGGCTCTGGTTTTATTGTAAAATCAGAGTGCTCACGCTGTAGTGTTCTGTATTTGCATTCCATCAACAGTATTACCTGCATCTGCCCAGCAGAGCAGTTTGGAGAAGGGGTCAAAGGTTAAACCATTGGGTAGTCCAATGTCTTTATTCACTAGAATTCTTCTGTTTTCTCCATCTAAGGATGACATTTCAATCTTAGGTGCTTCTCGATTCCAATCTGTCCAGTACAGGTTGCTATGGGTAAATGAAATGGAGAAAGATAAACCTTCCTCAATGCATAGAATCCAAATTTCAGAGGCAAAAACACTGCTGAAAGTTAAAGCTGAAGGCTATCTTTATATGTCCCAGTTGATGACCTTAGCAATTATTGTAGACAGGAAACACTGTTCTGTTAACCACTGCCACTGTGAAAATGGGGCCAGAGGAATAACATGTCTGGTGTCTGAGTTTTGCTTACTTGCACCATTTTACACAGGTAACCCCACTATGGGTTTAACAACTGGGATTTCCTAATATGTTGCTGGAGGGAGACCCACCTCGTTCCAGTTGAAGTCGCAGGTTGGCCTGATCCAAAGTAGCCCCCAGTCTCTCTCACATACTCTTGAATTCTCTACATACCACATCACAGGCTTAGTTATTTCCTTGTTATTCTGTTATTCATTAGTTTACTGTATTATTTCCTAGAACGTAGTAGAACATAGACTCCATGAAAGGACAGACCCTGTCTTTGCCTAAACAGTGCCTGACACCTAGTAGATCCTCCATGAATACTGTTAAATTAATGCACTTTTATGCTCATGTTCTGACCCTCCCTACACTGTACTTAGAACCCAAGGGCTTCAAGTGAGGGTCAACAGGTAACAGGAGAATTAGGGAAGCCCAGCTGACCCCTGGATTGGATCCACAGCGATGGCACGAGGGTTCACCAGGTCCGTGTGGAAGAGGGCCCGACGCTCAGAGCCATCCAGCCTGGCCCTCTCTATTTTATCCAGGCCGCTGTCCGTCCAGTACATTGTTCTACGGAAGTGGTCAATGGCAAGACCTTCAGGGCTTATTAGACCTGAAATGAAACAAAGGCAAGACTGAAGCAACTGCAGCTATGAAAGGAGAATCTGAAGCAGAGAAGTCTACTATGTTCCAACAGTTAAGGGGAAAATCTTGAGAATCTCTAAAAAAACAGACTTAATAGTGGAGTAGATCCTTTGTAGTTTTCCTGCCATGTCTAGTACACTGTAGCCTCATAAGACCCACCCCCAGCCTGGTGGCACCAAGTGTCCCCAGGGCTGGGCCACTCCCTGAGTTCCTACACAAAGCCCTTCCTGTTCAGAGTCCTATCTAGAAGGTAGATGGGAGACTTAGGTGCAAAACAGGCAAATAACCTGGACTGAGTAGAATGAAATAAAATGGGAAGTGTCTTCTGGGTGAAGCTGCTGACCTGAGTTAATGACCATCTCGGGCTCTGCTCCTGGTTCCAAACTGGCGCGGCTAATTGTCCGTCCAGCAACGTCTGTCCAGTATACCATCCTCTCCCGGCAGTCATAGTCAATTCCCACGACTATGGAGCCCTGTGTGACCAAAACACAGAACTGGAAGAATTAGGATTCCTTGCACTTCCCCCGACTTCATGCTCAGCCACCTCACTCGTTTGTTCATGGCAGCATTGACCAGCCCTGCACTGTATGGTTATGGGCAGCTGGGCACGGTGGGTAGAAGTATAGGCGATGGAGGCTGGCTTTCCTGAGCCAACGCCAGGCTTGGCCACTTCGGCACTACCTTCATTTTGCAAGTGAGGTGACAAAGGCATACGGAAGTTAACAGCACCTACTTCACATGGCTGCTATCAACATAATACCAGAAAAGCTCAGAAAGTATCCTAACCAGTGATGAGTACATTGTAAGCTTTCAGTAAGCATTATTACTGTTACTGGTAAAAACAAAATGATTTCATGAAATGATCAGGCCATTCAGTGATTAGAGGACAAATGTTAGTCTGAGCAAAGTAAGTCTTTAATACTTCACTGGACAAAAACTGACTCTGTCAAATGTAATCCAGCACTTTTTGAGAAAGCCTCTCGAAAATTTGCCAACATATAATGAAATCAACCCTCCCCTGCCCTGTCAGTCGGATCTTTCTGCTATTTGAGGTGCAGACACCTTTACCCTTGTCTCTGCGTCTTACTACAAAGCAATCCTTGGGCTGTACTCTAGTGTAAAAGAAAGTCTGTTTGAACTCGAAGGAACTGGGGAATGGTGGCCACCTGACTTCTGGCTCGGGAGCTCTCCCCTCCTTCCTTATTGCTAAATAAATGACAAAATCCTTAAGTGCTGAGTCAGTGATATTCCTTTCCAAAATTCTGCACAGAAGTTGCTTCATTGGATTTCCAGCCCAGACTCCTGCTCCGAGAAGCCCAGCAGATGTGCAGAGCCAACACTGAGGCTGTCCCTGAGGTCTTGCAAGCTCCCTGCTTGCCTAACAAAGCCTCCTGGGGCTGGCCTGACTGGGAGAGGAGTCAGGACAAGAAAAGCAGCATTAGACTACTGTGGGAAAGTGGGCAGTTTTATATAGGAGGATTTTAATTTTCAATTTTACTTGAAAATTGAAAGTTACCTGTCTTGGGCAAGGGGGCACATCCATACGGGCTTCCATTAACCCAGGGGATCATGGGATTCATAAGCCCATTAATGATTTCAAGATTTCTTGGAGAAAAAAGTCCCACTTAAATCTTGTAGAGAAACTAAAAATCAGCAGCTAGTGTCTGGAATAACACACAATTCAAATCTTAAAAGGGGAGAGGGGAACCCATTATAAGTGTCAGTGACTTTCTGGTGAACTCCCTTCTCTTTCCCCCCATCTTAGTGAAGAAATCCCTGCTCCAAAATGGAGTGTGTTGACCATAGGGAAGCTGTCAGCTCAGGAAGCAGCCAGCATCCCTTGGGGAAAGCCCTGTCTACTCCTTTCCAGGATCACGTGCTCCCCATATTTTCATCTATGACAGATATTTTCATCTATTCAGAGAAGAAGCTGGTCAACAGGACCAAAGAGGAGGGCAAGGGTCCGCAACAACAAGGCTAGTTGACTTCCAGAATCTGCAGAGATGTCTGTGGCTTAAAGAGAACCCTGGGGGCTGGGGTTAACCTATCATTTTCCCTTGGATCCCCAACGCTGCCTCAGTATCCTGACAACTCTGAAATTCGCTTTCCACATAGCTGAAACCCCACACACCAACTGGAGAAAGTTGCTTTGGTCAGTCAGCTGTGGCTCCCAGCAACAGCACCCCTCCCTTCTGTGTGTAAAGTTCCCAAAGACAACTGCCAAACAGGAGCCCTCCAGGAGTGCCCCTGCATCTCAGACCTTGCCCAGATCTGATAATCCAATACAGTCCCGCCCCCAGGGGAGAAGTCCACTTTACATGCAGCGACAGCAGGGTCTTGGCCATGTCCTTCTGAAGCCTGGTACCATTGAGGGGCAAGTGGCCAATCTGCTGGCCCTGGGCATAGAGCAGGAAGGTGCCCACTGGTGGAGGGGTCACGTCGGGCCGGGGTGTGGGCCGGATCGTGGGCGGAGCCACGGTGGGTATACCTGTGGTGAGGAAGAGGGAGGTAGAAGGAGCAGAGCGAAGGAAATGGTCAGTGGAAAGGAGAAGAAAAGTTACTTCCCCATTTGCCAGAGCCTCCAGAAGCATCAGAAGTTCTTTACTCTGGACAGATGTGCCCCAGATGTGCCTTAAAAGAAATTCTAATTTCCAGGGTTTTTTCTCCCAAAGATCAATTATACAAATCACTGCCAATTACTGGGGAGGAAGACAACAAAGTATTTCCCTTTGAACAAAGCAGAACATCCGCCTTTTTTCTAAAAAAAGAAGAAAAATATCTAGAAAAGAGCCAGTGTTGTGTCAGCTTCTCTTTGGGGCCCCAGGGTGACACGTGTCCCCTTACACCCCAGGCTCAGAGTAGTGGGAGCAGGCAGTGGGACTACAAATTGAACTGAGCTCCAGATGTTCTAATTACAGCAAGTCCCAATGACAAAACCAAACGTTAAATCCACACTGGGATCTGGGGCGGACAAGATTGTAAATCAGCACAGCCCATCAGCAACTTCTTCCACTGGACCTGTCCACCCCTCATTCCCCCACCTTCACCCACAGCTGGCAGCTTCCCTACAGGGACCTCAACACGGCAGAGGGGAGGGAGGGCTGCCCTGGGGTGCTTACATGCAGGGGTGATGCCTGGCTGCGAGCGGGTGCCCTGCACCTCCCTGCCGTCCTGATCGACACACCAGCAGAAGTCACTCTTGCCGTGGCACTGCAGTGGGGTGAAGTGGCCCAGGTCATCGCACTGAGGCACGTACTGGTCGTCCCTGGGGGTGCCCCCGTAGTGCTCCAGCAGGCTTTCCCTCCAGCGCTCACAGACGGTCCGGGGCCTCTGGGTGGGCTCTGAGCAGATGCGGACAAAGAGCTTTTTGAGTGTGAGCCAAGGACAGACTGTAGCATGTGGTTCAAGATCCTCAGGCCTGGCCTCCTCCTCTTTTTCCTCCTCATGTCCATAACGAGGCCTCAGCCAAGCCCTTGAATGCTGGCCCCGAGCAGCCAAGTGCTCCAGGAGGTTCTCTGGGGATCGGGAGAAGGGGTTGTCCCGATGCTCCTGTGACCCTCAGGCCAGGAGGAGTGTCAGCAAGGCCCAGCCACATCAGGAAAGAACAAGAGGCGGTAACATCTGGGGTGCAGGGCTTGCTCAGCCTGGGAAGGGGCCTCTGCTAACAGCACTTCTGGGGACTCTCCTTGGGGACTCAGTGGCCTACATGATGCTTAAAGCCAATATTTATTCCTTCTTGTTTCAAACTCTGGGACCTGCATCTGAGAGGGCTGTCTTGAGACTGGCCAGTGTGTCTTTGGAAGTATTACCGAATGCCCCGCTTACGTGTGGCCCTACGTATCTGTCCGCTGGAAAACTATATTGAGTAAAACTGACTATAATTAGTATGTGTGGTCATAGAGTTGGTGGCAAACAACTTGATGTAGACTGCGACACTCCAGCTCCTTGAAGTCCTTTGGCTACCCTGCCCTGGGTTTATCTCAAAGCGGAGGCCCCAGCTTCCCGCCGTGTTGCTCGGTCCCTCCCTTTCTCCAGCATCTTTCCCCATCCTTCCTCCTTCCTTCCTCACGACTGTGCTGAAACTCTTGTTAGCTTCCGTGGCAGAAGAGCTTCTCTACTGGCAGCTTTTTCCCAGACTGCTTCTACAGGGCTGCCAAGGCTCTGTCCCAGATACAGCAGTTCTCTGTCTGAGAAGACTCTGCTTGAGGCAGTTTAACTTGACAATCTCCTAAGATAGGATGACCTACAGGAATTGAAGTAGTGATAGAAGATATTTGTCCTTCATTAATTCCTGCAACTCAGAGCCTGCAGAATCACACATCATACCTACTTCTATCACCATGTGGATGTGTAACAAATCTCAGAGGAGAACAAAAACTGAGCTTTCTCCCCTCAAAGCTTCTCTCCCCTAGACTTCTCCATAGCATTATACAGCATCTCCACCTTTCCATTGCTCAGACTCACTAAACCCTGACTCCCTTCTCCCACTCTACATCTGATATATCAAAAAATGTCAGCTGATATCCTCGCATCTCACCACATCTACCCGTCATCTCGTGCCAGAATTACTATGTATGTTAGCCTTCTTACTGGTTTCCCTGCTTCCATCATCTTTCCTGCTCCCCACCCCCTGCCCTGCTTAAACTCAACCAGCAGCCAGAAAGAGTCCCTTAAAAAAAAAGTCATCTCATGTCACCCCTTTGGTTAAAACCTCCAATGAGTTCAAAGAAGAGCTGGAAACACTACATTTGAGTACCTGGAAAGCCAGAAGATGGTGAATAAAATCTTCAGAGCTCCAACCAAACAAGCACAACTCCAAGACTCACAATGTTTGGGGCAAGCTGATGCCCTTCAGGTTGCCGCTGGAACTCATAACCCATGGGAAGCAAAGCTCTTTTTAAAACATCATGGAGAAAAGACTGACTTCCTCACTCAGATGTGTCTCAGAGGACCCAGAGAGGGAAATAACCATTTCCTCAGACACTTGCCATCGTCACCAGGTGGGATTCCCTGAAGAAGTTCCCAGCATCGCCCCTGGTCCACATTCCAAACTCAGAGCATCAGTTCTTGGGGGACCACCCAACAAGGCACACACGGCAGTCAGCCTCTGGGAAAGGAGTACCTCACATCACTCCCACGTGGGCATCTGTCACTGCTTACTATTTCAAGCTGTTGCTCAATCCAATCATGGATTTATTTCTCTTTCTGGCTGGCAGGGTTTTAAATACTTTTGAATTTTGAGCACAGAGTGTTCTCTCACCCTTGAAAGTGGACCCTATTATGCAGATGAGACTAGTGAGAAATGGCGACCAAGGCCAAACGGACACCAAGAGAGGCCTGGTCATGGGAAAGCATCTGCACAAAGGAACGTGCCCCTCTTGCTGTAATTAACATCTCTTTCCCTCGGCCCCCTTCTGGATCACTGTCCTTAATAGATGCCTATCTTAATAAATTTAACAGGGCTCTGAACCATTCTGTTAGGGCACCTCCCAACCATCTGATTTCTTCAAATCCCAGCTGGAATTTAATCAAGACTTTTTAAAGACGAGGCATGAGTGAAACGGAATATCTCTGTATTTTGGGACCTGAAAAATCTTTCCCCAGAAACAGGGGAAAGAAAAAGGAATGTTATAGTGGAAGCAAGGGTATATAGACATCTAGAGCAAACATTACCAATGTTTACTTATATGAATCTTAGAAGCACTAACGTCCTGGCCATAACAATTCATATTATTGAAAGGATCAAAACTGGCAATCAAAATCAAAACTGTAATCAAAATTACAAACATGAAGTAATTTTCCATTTCTTACTCTCATACATTAAAAGCCAAGACTGGTACTTATGGAACCTTCCTCATTGGTAAAAACTGATCTTTGAATAGTGAGCTCATGGATCTGTATAGGAATTATTTTGGTTAAAATGATAATGCTGTGTTTCATTAATAAAGTTCTTCTGTATTAAAAGAAAAAGTTCTTCCCATCTTTGAACAACTCAACAAAGGAGCAGCAGTCTGCCTTGGCAACCTATAGTTGGCGTGAACGCTTGAGTGCTTGGAAACCACACGCCACTCCCCATGCAGACGGGAGTGCTTAGACCGTAACAGACAAGTCCATCAGCAGCATCTCGGGTCTCTAAGGTGAACAAAACAGATCCCTGCACCTCTTCTATAGGTGGCAGGAGCAAGAGTGATTCCCCATCGACATGTTGGGATGAGGGCTGGGGTTACTGGCTTAGAGTAAACCAGCAGGGTCCACCTACAAGGGTCATACTTATTTTCCCCACTGATCTTAAAACAGACTTCAGACTATTTCCTGCACTTGGCAAGTCAGAGTTAAGTGATACAATATTACATGGGGAGGCCTCCCAGACCTTACCAGGTGTGCACTGAAATCCATCCCCGTAATATCCAGGTTGGCAGCGGCAGGAGAAGGAGCCAGGGGTATTGGAGCAGGTAGCCGAGGGGTGACATCTGTTTTCTGAGCATTCATCAACATCTGCAGCAGTCAGGGACAGAGAGGGAGGGAAGGAAGGAAGGAGCATAATTTCACTGAACATGTGCCTTAGTGTGCGTGGATCAACACCCAGGCATCCACTTCAGAAGACCCTCATGTAGGGGCAGAAACACCGGCACCTTAAAGGCAAGCCTGAGGGTAGAGTTAAGGGACATGTTCAGTGTAGAAGTCAAACGTGATCTCTCACACAGAAATATATCTACAGTGAATTCCAGGAAGTTATTACCTTTGAACTAACCTTTAGCCCATAAACCATTTCCTTGCAGTATCACTACAATAAATATATATAACAATAGTTTATTTTTTTCTTTCTTTATTGGCACTATCTCCATATTCAGTTCAGATCAGTTGCTCAGTTGTGTCTGACTCTTTGTGACCCCATGAACCACACCACTCCAGGCCTCCCTGTCCATCACCAACTTCAGAGTTTACCCAAATTCATGTCCACCGAGTCGGTGATGCCATCCAGCTATCTCATCCTCTGTCGTTCCCTTCTCCTCCTGCCCCCAATCCTTCCCAGCATCAGAGTCTTTTCCAATGAGTCAACTCTTTGCATGAGGTGGCCAAAGTATTGGAGTTTCAGCTTCAGCATCAGTCCTTCCAACGAACACTCAGGACTGATCTCCTTTAGGATGACTAGTTGAATCTTCTTGTAGTCCAAGGGACTCTCAAGAGTCTTCTCCAACACCACAGTTCAAAAGCATCAATACTTCGGCACTCAGCTTTCTTCACAGTCCAACTCTCACATCCATACATGACCACTGGAAAAACCATAGCCTTGACTAGACGGACCTTTGTTGGCAAAGTAATGTCTCTGCTTTTGAATATGCTATCTAAGTTGGTCATAACTTTCCTTCTAGGAGTAAGTGTCTTTTAATTTCATGGCTGCAATCACCATCTGCAGTGATTTTGGAGCCCCCAAAAAATAAAGTCTGACACTGTTTCCACTGTTTCCCCATATATTTCCCATGAAGTGATGGGACGACGAGATGCCATGATCTTAGTTTTCTGAATGTTGAGCTTTAAGCCAACTTTTTCACTCTCCTCTTTCACTGTCATCAAGAGGCTTTTAGTTGCTTTTGCTGCATCCTGTAGGTTTTGAATTGTCCTGTTTTCACTGGCATTTGTTTCTAGGATTTTTTTTTAATTCCCCTTTTGATTTCTTTAGTAACCTGTTGGTTATTTAGAAACGTATTGTTTAATCTTCCTGTATTTCTTATAGTTTTTTTCTTGCAATTGATATCTAGTCTCACAGAACCATGGTCAAAGATGCTTGATATGATTTCAATTTTCTTAAATTTACTGAGGTTTGATTTGTGACCCAGGATGTGGTCTATCCTGAAGAATGTCCCATGTGCTCTTGAGAAGAAGGTATATTCTTCTGCATTTGGACGGAATATCCTGAAGATATCAATGAGATCCATCTCATCTAATGTATCATTTAAGACTTCTGTTTCCTTATTAATTTTCTGTTTTGATGATCTGTCCATTGGTGTGAATGGGGTGTTAGAGTCTCCTACTATTATTGTGTTACTGTCAATTTCTCCTTTTATGTCTGTTAGCGTTTGTCTTATGTATTTTAGCATTTGTCTTATGTATTAAGGTGTTCCTATGTTGGGTGCATAGATATTTACAATTGTTATGTCTTCCTCTTGGACTGATCCGTTGATCATTATGTAGTGTCCTTCCTTATCTCTTGTAATCATTTTTATTTTAAGGTCTATTGTGTCTGATAGGAGGATTGCTACTCCAGCTTTCTTTTGCTTCCCGTTTGCATGGAATATATTTTTCCACCCTCTCATTTTCAGTCTATATGTGTCTTGAGGTCTGAGGTGGGTTTCTTGTAGACAGCAAATATATGGGTCTTGTTTTTGTATCCATTCAGCCAGTCTGTGTCTTTTGGTTAAAGCATTTAATCAATTTACACTTACAGTAATTATTGATATATATATAGTCTTATTGCCATTTTCTTAATTGTTTGGGGTTGATTTTGTAGATCTTTTTTCTTCTGTTGTACTTCTTGACTATATAAGTCCCTTTAACATTTGTTGAAGCAGGGCAAAGGCTAATAGAGTTTTGCCAGAGAACGCACTGGTCATAGCAAACACCCTCTTCCAACAACACAAGAGAAGACTCTACACATGGACATCACCAGATGGTTAACACTGAAATCAAATTGATTATACTATTTGCAGCCAAAGATGGAGAAGCTCTATACAGTCAACAAAAACAAGACCAGGAGCTGACTGTGGCTCAGATCATGAACTCCTGATTGCCAAATTCAGACTTATATTGAAGAAAGTAGGGAAAACCACTAGACCATTCAGGTATGACCTAAATCAAATCCCTTATGATTATACAGTGGAAGTGAGAAATAGATTTAAGGGACTAGATCTGATAGATAGAGTGCCTGATGAACTATGGAATGAAGTTCGTGACATTGTGCAGGAGACAGGGAGCAAGACCATCCCCATGGAAAAGAAATGCAAAAAAGCAAAATGGCTGTCTGGGGAGGCCTTACAAATAGCTCTGAAAAGAAGAGAAGCGAAAAGCAAAGGAGAAAAGGAAAGATATAAGCATCTGAATGCAGAGTTCCAAATAGAAAGAAGAGGTAAGAAAGTCTTCCTCAGCGATCAATGCAAAGAAATAGAGAGAAACAACAGAATGGGAAAGACTAGAGATCTCTGCAAGAAAATTAGAGATACCAAGGGAACATTTCATGAAAAGATGGGCTCATTAAAGGACAGAGATGGTATGGACCTAACAGAAGCAGAAGATATTAAGAAGAGGTGGCAAGAATACACAGAAGAACTGTACAAAAAAGATCTTCACAACCAAGATAATCACGATTGTGTGACCACTCATCTAAAGCCAGACATCATGGAATGTGAAGTCCAGTGGGCCTTAGAAAGCATCACTACGAACAAAGCTAGTGGAGGTGATGGAATTCCAGTTGAGCTATTTCAAATCCTGAAAGATGATGCTGTGAAAGTGCTGCACTCAATATGTCCGCAAATTTGGAAAACTCAGCAGTGGCCACAGGACTGGAAAAGATCAGTTTTCATTCCAATCCCAAAGAAAGGCAATGCCAAAGAATGCTCAAACTACCACACAATTGTACTCATCTCACATGCTAGTAAAGTAATGCTCAAAATTCTTTAAGGCAGGCTTCAGCAATACATGAACCATGAACTTCCAGATGTTCAAGCTGGTTTTAGGAAAGGCATAGGAACCACAGATCAAATTGCCAACATCTGCTGGATTGTGGAAAAAACAAGAGAGTCCCAGAAAAACATCTATTTCTGCTTTATTGACTATGCCAAAGCCTTTGACTGTGTAGATCACAATAAACTGTGGAAAATTCTGAAAGAGATGGGAATACCAGACCACCTGACCTGCCTCTTGAGAAACCTATATGCAGGTCAGGAAGCAACAGTTAGAACTGGACATGGAACAGACTGGTTCCAAATAGGAAAAGAAGTGTGTCAAGGCTGTATATTGTCACCCTGCTTATTTAACTTATATGCAGAGTACATCATGAGAAACGCTGGGCTAGAAGAAGCACAAGCTGGAATCAAGATTGCCAGGAGAAATATCAATAACCTCAGATATGCAGATGACACCACCCCTATGGCAGAAAGTGAAGAGGAACTAAAAGGCCTCTTGATGAAAGTGAAAGAGGAGAGTGAAAAAGTTGGCTTAAAGCTCAACATTCAGAAAACAAAGATCATGGCATCTGGTCCCATCACTTCATGGGAAACAGATGGGGAAACAGTAGAAACAGTGTCAGACGTTATTTTTGGGAGACTCCAAAATCACTGCAGATGGTGACTGCAGCCATGAAATTAAAAGACGCTTATTCCATGGAAGGAAAGTTATGACCAATCTAGACAGCATATTTGGAGAAGGCGATGGCACCCCACTCCAGTACTCTTGCCTGGAAAATCCCATGGACGGAGCAGCCTGGTAGGCTACAGCCCATGGGGTCGCAAAGAGTTGGACACGACTGAGAGACTTCACTCTCACTTTTCACTTTCATGCATTGGAGAAGGAAATGGCAACCCACTCCAGTGTTATTGCCTGGAGAATCCCAGGGATGGGGGAGCCTGGTGGGCTGCCGTCTCTGGGGTTGCACAGAGTCGGACACGTCTGAAGAGACTTAGCAGCAGCAGCAGCAGCAGCAGATAGCATATTGAAACGCAGGGACATTACTTTGCCAACAAAGGTCCGTCTAGTCAAGGCTATGGTTTTCCCAGTGGTCATGTATGGCTGTGAGAGTTGGACTGTGAAGAAGGCTGAGCGCCGAAGAATTGATGCTTTTGAACTGTGGTGATGGAGAACTCTTGAGAGTCCCTTGGACTGCAAGGAGATCCAATCAGTCCATTCTAAAAGAGATCAATCCTGGGTGTTCTTTGGAAGGAATGATGCTAAAGCTGAAACTCCAGTACTTTGGCCACCTCATGCAAAGAGTTGACTCATTGGAAAAGACTCTAATGCTGGGAGGGATTTGGGGCAGGAGGAAAAGTGGACGACGGAGGATGAAAAGGCTGGTTGGCATCACCAACTCGATAGATGTGAGTTTGAGTGAACTCCAGGAGTTGGTGATGGACAGGGAGGCCTGGCATGCTACAGTTCATGGTGTTGCAAAGTGTCAGATACAACTGAGCGACTGAACTGAACTGAACTGAACGTTTGTTGTAAAGCTGGTTGGGTGGTACTGAATTCTCTTAACTTTTGCTTCTCTGAAAAGCTTTTTATTTCTTCATCAATTTTGAATGAGATCCTTGCCAGGTACATAATCTTGGGTGTAGATCTTTCCCTTTTAGTACTTTAAATGTATCTTGCTATTCCCTTCTGGCCTGGAGAGTTTCTGCTGAAAGATCAGCTGTTAAGCATATGTGGTATCCCCTGTATGTTACTTGTTGCTTCTCCCTTGCTGCTTTTAATGCTCTTTCTTTGTGTTTTGTCTTTGTTAGTTTGATTAGCATGTGTCTTGGTGTTTCTCCTTGGGTTTATCCTCTTTGTGCCTCTTGGACTTGATTGGCTATTTCCTTTTCCATGTTGGGGAAATTTTCAACTATAATCTCTTCAAAAATTTTCTCATACCCTTTCTTTTTCTCTTGTTCTTCTGGGACCCCTATAATTTGAATGTTGGTGCACTTGATATGGTACCAGAGGTCTCTGAGACTGTCCTCAGCTCTTTTCATTCTTTTTATTTTATTCTGCTCTTCAGAAGCTATTTCCACCATTTTATCTTTCAGCTCACTGATTCATTCTTCTGCTTCAGATATTCGGTGGCTAAGAGGTTAAAATGACTGCCTGGAATTTAGGAGACCCGGGTTTGATCCCTGGGTCGGGAAGATCCCCTGGAGAAGGAAATGGCAACCCACTCCAGTACTCTTACCTGGAGAATCCCATGGAGGGAGGAGCCTGGTAGGCTACAGTCCATGGGATCACAAAGAGTCGGACACAACTGAGCGACTTCACTTTCAGAGTACTTTTAATTTCCATAATCCTGTTGTTTGTCTCTGTATGTCTGTTCTTTAATTCTTCTAGGTCTTTGCTAATTGATTCTTGCATTTTCTCCATTTTGTTTTCAAGGTTTTTGATCATCTTCACTATCATTATTCTGAATTCTTTTTCAGGTAGTTTGCTTATTTCCTCCCCTTTTATTTGGACTTTTGTGTTTCTAGTTTGTTCCTTCATTTGTGTAGTATTTCTCTGCTTTTTCATTTCATTTTTTTAAGTTATTGTTTTTGAGGTCTCCTTTCCTCAGGATTCAAGGAAAGTTGAAGTCTTTCCTTGAAGAAGGTTGAATTCTTTCTTCCTTTTGGTTTCTGCCCTGCTAATGTTGGCCCAGTGGTTTATGTGAGCTTCATATAGGGTGAGATTTGTGCTGAGTTTTGGGGGTTTTGCTTGTTTATTTTTCCTCTGATGGGCAAGGCTGAGTAAGGTGGTAACACTGTCTGCTGATGATTGGATTTATATTTTTGTTTGTTGTTTAGATGAGGCATCCTGTATGGGGTACTACTGGTGGTTGGGTGATGCTGGATCTTGTATTCAAGTGGTTTCCTTTCTGTGAGTTCTTACTATTTATACTCCCTAGGGTTAGTTCTCTGGTAGTCTAGGGTCTTGGAGTCAGTGCTCCACTCCAAAGGCTCAGGGCTTGATTAAGGGCTTCTATTAAGAAGCTGTGGGCATGAATCTAAACCTGGAGAGATGTTTGTCCACACTTGACTCTAACCCAGTGGGTACTGGCTAATTCTTTTTTTTTATTTATTTTTAATTAGAGGATAACTGCTTTACCATGTTGTGTTGGTTTCTGCCATACATCAACATGAATCAGCCATATATTCCCTTCCTCTTGAATCTTCTTTCCACATCCCACCCTAACTCATCCCAGTAGACTGTCACAGAGCACCAGGCTGGTTAATTCTCATTAATTTAAGGGCTTAGCTCTGGTTGCTACAACAAAATACCATATAATGGGTAGCTTAAATAACAAAAATTTATCTCCTCCCAGTGTGGAGGCTGGAAGTCTGAGATCAGTATACCAGCATAGTGAAGTTCTGGTGAGGGCTCTATTCCTGGTTTAAGAATGGCCACTCTACTGCTATATGCTCACCGGCCTTTTCTCAGTGCATGCATGGCGGGTGCGGTGGTGAGACACAGAGAGAGAGAGAATCTTTTCCTTTTTAAAGGTCCACAAATTCTATTGGATCAGGACTCCACCTTTATGACCTCATTTAACCTTAATTAGCTCCTAAAGGTACTCTCTCCAAATACAGTCACATTAGCAGTTAAAGCTTCAACTTTAAATTTGGGGGAGGGAGGGGGTCACAATTCAGTTCACAGCATCTATAAACATAGATCAGAAATGTTTAAATAGCTACAAGAAAAATTTAGGTTGAATATTAGAGTGAAGTGAAAGATGCTCAGTCGTGTCCGACTCTTTGTGATCACATGGACTATACAGTCCATGGAATTCTCCAGGCCAGAGTACTGGAGTGGGCAGCCTTTCCCTTCTCCAGGGGGTTTTCCCAACCCAGGGATCAAAACCAGGTCTCCTGCATTGCAGGCAGATTCTTTACCAGCTGGGCCACAAGGGAAGCCCAAGAATACTGGAGTGGGTAGCCTGTCTCCTCTCCAGCAGATATTTCTGACCCACTCAGGAATCGCACTGGGTCTCCTGCATTGCAGGCAGATTCTTTACCAACTGAGCTGTCAGAGAAGCCCACAGGGGACCTGTTTCCTCCCAGCATCGAACGCAGGATCTTTTGCATGTTAGGCAAACGTGGTAACCACTACACTATGGAAACAACACATATATTAGAGAGGTTGAATATTAGAGAGGTTAAGAATTATATAAGAGCTTAAGAAATGGAGATATCTATTCAGAAAATAAAATAAGAAAACACAGCATCCTTACCTGAGAAGACTGGGAACCTCTCTAGTGATAATGATGCAACTTGGCCCTGTGGCAATGACATTTTGCTTAAATTGAAGCAAAATTCACATAACAAAATTCTCTAGTTAAACCATTTCAAAGTGTAAAATTCAGTGACTTCCAGTACATTTACCATGTTGTACAACCATCACATCTATCTAATTTCAGAACATTTTTTATCACTCAAAAAAGAAACCCTGTACCTATTAAGTGGTGATTCTCCATTGCTCCTAACCCAAGACCATCGCATTGCTCTTTTAAAGTTCAGGAAAGAAAGTTACAGAGGTTTATTTATTCTTTCCACTGGGAAACAAAAAGGCACTATTTTAAAAACCACTGGTACCATAAACTCAGAGAGAATTTAACTTAGAGAGCTGAGTCTTTGTCTTATTTTGTTGTGGGAAGGACAACTTCATAGAAATGTGCAGTCAGAGATCATGGAGAGGATTTCTGTTCCCAGAGCATCTCTAAATGCATAATACCAAATAGCTGAAAAAAAAAAAAGTTATGGATATCATGTCCTCATACACCCTCCTCAACAAAAGAAAAACAGATTTTTGTTGAAATATGTTTAAGAAATTCTAAATTCAACTGTTAACAGATTTCTTTGCCAAGCAAAGAGGATGGATAGAGCACCAACAGGGAAGTTTTGCTTTTTGTTTTAATTATCAGTGTAGAATACCAGTTGCAACCTGGTGGTTTTGTCACAACAAATGGACCAAAATCACAGATGGATTTTATTTTTCAAAGAAATTGAGCCAATAATGTAGTGTCTATAAATTTTACACAAAAATATAGATTTCTAGCTTTGCTTAAAAAATACTAGGTTAAGTGGCAACTCTGGGCCCTTGTAGATGAGACTAGAGACAATTGCTGGTTTTGAGAGGATCGTACATAGCCGCGTTTACTAGAGTCCTCATCTAGTCCATTTCTCTCATGTGTTAGCTGCTTGGCCCCTGATGACACTTGAATTTGCTTTTCCTATTGTACGACAGCCTCTGAAGAGAGATTACAGAGGCATATTCTTTTAATCATACTTCAAGCATAAAGCCATCTCAAACTTGAAATATCATCCAACTTTTTACCACAATTTTGAATTCATGATGGTTATCATCCCTATAGATCTAGCAACTTGAATGAAAAGTACAAAACGTTTGAGTGGCAGACCAATGACTAAACTGGACTTTTTTGAAAGATACACAAAAATTTCTGTTTAAGGGGCAAATAGTTATCGCACACTGGGTCTCAGTGTAAGTATATGTAATTCACTTAGACTCTAATAAATATGTGGGAGCCATGAGGTGGGAATAATTTGAGCAATAGCAAATAGTTTACCAAAAAGTCTATATGCATATGTATCTCTCATACAGATAGAATTATAGATATACACAGAGGTAAAGTTATGGAATCTACATACTCATACTAGTTAAGGACAAGAGATTATTTACCAGCTTCAGAGAAAGCAAGTGAAGCATGAAGGTTTAGCCAAAATTACACATCTGCTCAAAAAACAATAACCAGAATTTCCTTAAATTCCATTTATTGACATGCTGCTTGAAACTATACTGGTTATTTCAAACACACATATTTCTACCATTTAAATACAAAGTCAAGGACTTTTCCAAAATTATTTTGTTTACATTTCATTTCTCCTCTAAAATCCAGTAGTATAACTGCTCTTAAATTAATCACTGTCAATCAAGTTTTAACTAAATATCCCAAGTCTTACGAGCAGTTGCATGCTCTCTTGTACTTGTTTTATAGTCATACTGTTCTTGGTGTTAAATAGTGTAATACACGTGATCCAGTACAATATCATGGCTAAAAGTTCAGGCTTTAAAGTCAGAGAGACCTGGCTTAAAATGCTCATGTGGAAAAGACGAACAAACAGGGTCATGAGGATTCTTCTCAGGAATAACAGTGGATTTGGGGAAGGGATATGCTTTGAGAAGGAAATGGCAACCCACTCCAGTATTCTTGCCTGGAGAATCCCATGGATGGAGGAGCCTGGTGGGCTACAGTCCACGGGTCACAAAGAGTTGGACACGACTGAGCGACTTCACTTTCACTTCACTATGCTTTGAGAAATGCTAAGGAAGAAAGAGTGAGACCCTAACTGCATGCTCAAGAACAACAGAAGCAGGAGACAAGAAGAACATCTTGTTTCTTTCCTGCTAGAAAGAATGAGTTAAAATAGGAAGAACCAGCTTAAAGTTGACCAAATGCAAAATATGTTTTCTGGGAGTGAATTTCTTAATAGAGAAATATGTATGTGCAGCTGAATTGATATAGAGCAAAAAAGACAGAACATTATAACCTCTAAGATTTAAACTTCTTCAGCATGGACTCTGCAATATTGTATAAATGCCAATTAGTATAAATTTCAACTCCAGAGGCAGACTATTGACCTTAATGCACCATGAATTAGTGGTCAGCCAGCTTGTTCCTACAGCTCTCCAAGATCAGCCCCAACATCTGAGGCTTTTTAGTATGACATCGATAATTAGCACATCAAAAATGGATTTTGTTGGGTGAAATTAAAGGTTTTATTTGCATGATACATTTTTGAAAATGGAATTCAGTGATAAAATTAAAAGGTCTTCATTATATATCAATTGGTTGAAATGTTGCATAAATAAGGACTGTGGATTGAATTGTGTTCTCTAAAAAGACATGTTGAATTCTTAACCCCCAGTATCTTGGAATGTGGCCTTAACTGGAAATAGGGTTGCTGAAGATGTAAGCTAAGATAAAGTCATGCCGGAGTAAGGTGGGCCATTTCCAAAATAACTGATGTTCTTATAAAAAGAAGAGAGAGATGTACACAAGAAGGCTGCCATGTGGAGGTGAAAGCAAAGATTGGAGTTATATAGCTGCAAGTCAAGGAATGTCAAGAATCGAAAGCCAGAAAAGCTAGAAAGCACCAAGGAAAAATTCTACCCAGAGCCTCACAGAGAGCATGGCCCTGGTGACATCTTGATTTTCAACTTCTAGTATCCAGAACAATGAAAAAATAATTTTTTTTTGCTGATTTAAGACATCTAGTTTGTGGTACTTTATCATTTTGAAACTAATACAAAAAGACATAAGATTTTGGAGAGGATCATACACTGTACCCATAGGGATGGCACTCATATCCATCAGGGTTCTCAAAAGAAACAAAACTAATAGGCTCTGTGTGTGTGTGTGAGTGTGTGTGTGTGTGTGTATGTGTGTGTGTGAAAAGAAATTTATTATAAGGGATTTCTGTTCAGTCACTCAATCGTGTCTGACTCTTTGCAACCCCATGGACTGCAGCATGCCAGGCTTCCCTGCCCTTCACTATCTCCCGGAGCTTGCTCAAACTCATGTGCATCAAGCTGGTGAGGCCATCCAACCATCTTGTCCTCTGTTATCTCCTTCTCCTCCTGCCCTCAATCTTTCCCAGCATCAATGTCTTTTCTAGTGAGCCAGCTCTTTGCATCACTCGGCCAAAGTATTGGAGCTTCAGCTTCAGCATCAGTACTTTTAATGAATATTCAGCATTTATTTCCTTTAGCATTGATTGGTTTGATTTCCCTGCAGTCCAAGGGACTCTTAAAGAGTCTTTTTCAACAACACAGTTTGAAAGCATCAATTCTTTGGTGCTCAATCTTCCTTATGGTCCAACTCTCACATACATACATGACTACTGGAAAAACCATAGCCTTGACTATATGAACCTTGGTTGGCAAAGTAATGTCTCTGCTTTCTAATATGCTCTCTAAGTATGTTATAGCTTTTCTTCCAAGGACCAAGTTTGCTGCAGTCACCATCTGCAGTCATTTTGGAGCCCAAGAAAATAAAGTCTGTCACTGTTTCCATTGTTACCCATCTATCTGCCATCAAGTGATGGGACTAGTAAAGTAATGCTCAAAATTCTCCAAGCCAGGCTTCAGCAATATGTGAACCTTGAACTTCCAGATGTTCAAGCTGATTTTAGAAAAGGAAGAGGAACCAGAGATCAAAGTGCCAACATCTGCTGGATCATGGAAAAAGCAAGAGAGTTCCAGAAAAACATCTATTTCTGCTTTATTGACTATGCCAAAGTCTTTGACTGTGTGGATCACAATAAACTCTGGAAAATTCTAAAAGAGATGGGAATACAAGACCACCTAACCTGCCTCTTGAGAAACCTGTATGCAGGTCAGGAAGCAACAGTTAGAATTGGACATGGAACAACAGACTGGTTCCAAATAGGAAAAGGAGTACATCAAGGCTTATATTGTCACTCTGCTTACTTAACTTCTATGCAGAATACATCATGAGAAACGCTGGGCTGGAGGAAGCACCAGCTGGAATCAAGATAGCCGGGAGAAATATCAATAACCTCAGATATGCAGATGACACCACCCTGATGGCAGAAAGTGAAGAGGAATTTAAAAAAAACTCTTGATGAAAGTGAAAGAGGAGTGAAAAGTTGACTTAAAGCTCAACATTCAGAAAACGAAGATCATGGCATCTGGTCCCATCACTTCATGGCAAATAGATGGGGAAACAGTGAGAGACTTTATTTTGGGGGCTCCAGAACCACTGCAGATGGTGATTACAGCCATGAAATTAAAAGACACTTACTCCTTGGAAGGAAAGTTATGACCAACCTAGAAGCAGAGACATTACTTTGCCGACTAAGGTCCGCCTAGTCAAGGCTATGGTTTTTCCTGTGGTCATGTATGGATGTGAGAGTTGGACTGTAAAGAAAGCTGAGTGCCAAAGAATTGATGCTTTTTGACAGTGCACAAGAGTTTGGGTGGGCTCCAGGAGTTGGTGTTGGACAGAGAGGTCTGGCATGCTGCAGCTCATGGGGTCGCAAACAGTCGGACACGACTGAGCGACTGAACTGAACTGAACTGAACTGATGGGATTGGATACCATGATCTTTGTTTTTTGAATGTTGAATTTTAAGCCCGCTTTTTCACTCTCCTCTTTCACCATCATCAAAAGACTCTTTAATTCCTCTTTGCTTTCTGCCATGAGGGTGATATCATCTGCATATCTGAGGTTACTGATATTTCTTCCATCAATCTTGATTCCAGCTTGTGCTTCATTCAGCCCAGCATTTTGCATGATGTGTTCTGTATATAATTTAAATGAGCAGGGTAACAATATACAGCCTTGATGTATTCCTTTCCCAATTTTGAACCAGTCCATTGGTCCATGTTCAGATGTAACTGTTGCTTCTTGACCTGCATACAGGTTTTGCAGGAGACAGGTAAGGTGATCTGGCATTCCCATCTCTTTAAGAATTTTCCACAGTTTGTTGGGATTGTAAAGGGTAGACTCATTCGATTGTGGAGCCTGGCAAGTTCCAAGATCTGCAAGGTGAGTCAGCAAGTTAAAGGTCCCAAACAATCAATGTACAGTTCCAGTCCAAAGGTCAGCGTTTCCCTTCTAGTCCAGAGGGAGAAAAAAATGACTTCAGTTTTAAACGGGGCTTCCTTGACAGCTCAGTTGGTAAAGAATTCACCTGCAATGCAGGAGACCCCAGTTCGATTCCTGGCTCGGGAAGATCCACTGAAGAAAGGATGGGTTACCCACGCCAGTGTTCTTGGGCTTCCCTTGCGGCTCAGCTGGTAAAGAACTCACCTGCAGTGAAGGAGACATGGGTTCAATCCCTGGGTTTGGAAGACCCCCTGGAGAAGGAAAAGTCTATTGAAAATACTGAAAAATACTCCAGTATTCTAGCCTGGAGAATTCCATGGACTGTATAGTCCATAGGGTCGCAAAGAGTTGGACACAATTGAGCAACTTTCACTTTCGTTTTGCAGCTTTAAACGTGGTCAGGCTGGAAGAATCATCTCTTACTCTTGGAAGAGTGAACATACACAGGCTTTCAAATGGTTAGATAATGATGACTCCACATTGTGGAGAGGGATCTTCTTTACTCATTCTACCAATTTAAATGCTACTCTCATCCAAAAATAGCCTCACAGGAACACCCAGAATAATATTTGATCAAATAGCTGGGCCCCTCGTATGTAGCCCAGTCAGGTTGACAGATGAAAGTAACCATCACAACATCCATGCTTTAACCTCTAAGAAGTTGTGTGTTCTACCATTAGTTTAAGAGGATTGATAGTTGCTTGCTCTACCTCCAAAGGTAACAGAATCTTGTCTCTGGAATGTAGTTACATCTGCTTGAGCAAACCTTTTGTACAAGGTGGGGTTGGAGCATCTAAAGGATAAAATATTGGAACTTGCTAATCCATATTTGTATGAACTGTGTTGGCCCTACATGCTAATGAATATTTGTTTAATAAATGCTTGCACTTGTGGCAGAATTTGAAATGAGATTTCCTTTAATTTATATAGGATGGCAAGTTTCAAAAGGAAGTAGTTAAACCTCATGATTCTCAAATTTCTTATGCTTTACATTAGCTATTGAAAAGAATGTGAAAGTCATTTCACAAATTTCTGGGAAGGGCTTCAGATTTTCACAATCTGAGAAACTGTCAGCATTCCAGTCATTCTTACTTGGATCAGAGGCATAAAGCATTCCCAGTTGATATCTAGGTCATATCATTTATTAAACGGCAATCTGACATTGAGCTATTAACCTTTCCAAGTCTTGGTTTAGTCACCTGCAAAATGGGGGAAATAGTAGTACCTACCTCAACTACTACTGTGAAAATTAGATATCATAATTCAGGTAATGTATTTATCATAATGCTTGACACACTTTAAGTATTCATTAAAGGTTGTCTATGGGCTTCCCAGGTGGTTCAGACTATTAAGAATCCACCTGCAATGCAGGAGACCTGGGTTCACTCCCTGGATTGGAAAGATCCTCTGGAGGAGGGCATGGCAACCCACTGCAGTATTCTTGCCTGGAGAATCCCCAGAGGAGCCTGGTGGGCTACAGCCCATGAGGTCACAAACAGTCAGTCAGACACAACTGAGTAACTAAGCATAGTACAGCACAAAGGTTGTCATTATTATTTTTAATCTTAAATGTTTTTTGACAAGTCAGAAAAATAACTGAGGACAGCAAGTGGGTGTGATCATCAAATGAACAGAAGGAACAGGAATATCTTAATTTTCTATCACTCCTGTGACAAATCACCACAAATTTTGAGGCTAAAATGGACACAAATTTATTATCCTACAGTTACGTAGGTCTGAAGTCTAGAAAGCTCTCTCTCACTGGGCTAAAATCAAGACGTCCATAGACTGTATTTCTTTCTAGGGATAATCCGTTTTCTGCTCATTCAACTTGTTGGAAGAATTCAGTTCAACTACAGAACCAAGGTCCCCGACTTCTTGCTGGCTGTATACTGAGCACTGGTTACCACTTTTAGAGGCCACCTGCGTTTCTTGGCTCACGGCCCCCTTCTCCATCTTCAAAGTGAGCAGTGACTGATCAAGACCTTCTCCCACTCTTCTGCCTCCCTTTTCAAAGATTTGTGAGATTAAATTGCATCATCCAGATAATCCAGGATTAATCACATCTGCAAAGTCCTTTTCATCACATAAGGTCACAAATTCACAGAGTCCAGGGATTAGGATGTGAACATCTGTGAGGGAACCATTATACTGCCAACCATGAGGAATGAGGAAGAGAGAACACAAAGTCCTAGTAACTCCATGAAACCTCTTATATCCTCCTGACCTAGACATCTTCTCCCCGCTCCCTCCCCATCCATGCCCAACTTTCTCTCCACAAACCCAGACAGTGTCTCAGATGGAGACAAAGACACAGATTAAAGATAGGACCGCACTGTTTGGGCTGGTGATTTTTGTTCTGAGTGGTGGTACAGTCTCATCTGTTCATAACCTGAGGGCCTAGATGTTGATGAGGAGTTCGATGTATGAAGAAAATAATCTACTTGCACCAGAGCCCAGTCTCTGCAGTGTATCTGAGGTGTCACAAAATCCCAAGATAGAACGTGCTCATTTGCAGACACAGGTGAAAATACAAGCCATGTTTTTTAAAGCTCTCCTTACATCATTCTCCTTATTAGCTAAGATGCTAAAATGAGTCATCTGTATGAACACTACATGTATGCTCTATGCTAAGAATGAGAGCCAAATCTGGAAGAAAGAGAAAAAGAAACATTTCACAAGTCCAATAAAAAAGTGTATAAAATCCTTCACTGATTGAGATCTATGGGTCTTGATTTTTAAGTGAATATTCAGCTATCCAGTGTTTTGATCCTAAGAGGCAGGGTTTTTCCATTATAATTCTTTCTTGATTTGTGGACTTCATGATAGGCTCCAGCAAGGTTGGCCCTGTCTAGGGAGAAACTTTAGTGGCTTAACAGGCTTTTTAATCCTGTTAGATAGATTAGCTTGTTTGGAGCTGCTAATGCAGGGGGCCTAACATTTTTTATACAAATCATAAATGCAGGTAGCATAAACTTTTGCAAGAAGTCTTCCAAGGACTGCATGGAGCTGGGGGTTGAAGAAAAGAGGTACTTCTGCCTCCATGCTGAGTTACTTGTGAGGTAGGCCACCTGGTGCCTTATGACCTATTATATGCCCATCTCAGTGTGGATTTGTTTCTGGCCACTTGTCACAGAGCAGACTGCCTGAGACACTCTACCGTCTTCCATGTTCTACAGTGATAAAATGATTTAAGCAGGATGGTTCAGATGGGTTTAGAACATGAGCTCTAACACCATAAAGTCCTTCCACCCTTGGGTTGACTAGAATGTCTGAAATCACATGTCTAAAGAGTAGCTCTTTGGACTTTAATCTCTCTTTCTAAATTTCCTCTTACCTTTTCAATTTTAAAATAGTACTATTCCTAAAAAACTACTGTGAGCCATGCCATGTAGAGCCACCCAGAATGGACTGGGTCATGGTGAAGAGTTAAGACAAAACATGGTCCACTGGAGAAGGGAATGACAAACCACTTCAGTATGCTTTCTGCAAGAACCCCATGAACGGTATGAAAAGACAGAAAGATAGGACACTGACAGATGAACTCCCTGGGTCACTACATGTCCAATATGCTACTGGAGAAGAGTAGAGAAATAACTCTGGAAAGAATGAAGAGACAGAGCCAAAGCCAAAACAACACCCTATTGTGGTTGTGACTGGTGATGGAAGTAAAGTCCAATGCTGTAAAGAGCAGTATTGCATAGGAACCTGGAATGTTAGGTCCTTGGATCAAGATAAATTGGAAGTGGTCAAACAGGAGATGGCAAGAGGTGAACCACAGACATTTTAGGAATCAGTGAACTAAAATGGATGGAATGGGCAAATTTAATTCAGATGACCATGACATCTACTACTGTGGGCAAGAATTCCTTATAAAAAATGGAGTAGCCCTCATAGTCAACAAAAGAGTGTAAAATGCAGTATGTGGAAGCAATCTAAAAGATGACAAATGATCTCTGTTTCCAAGGCAAACCATTCAATATCACAGTAATCCAAGTCTATGCCCAACCACTAATGCCAAAGAAGCTGAAGTTGAATGGTTCTATGAAGACCTACAAGACCTTCTAGAAATAACACCCAAAAAAGATGTTCTTTTCATCATAGGGGACTGGAATGCAAAAGTAGGAAGTCAAGAGATACCTGGAGTAACGGGCAAGTTTGGCCTTGGAGTACAGAATGAAGCAGGGCATAGGCTAACACAGTTTTGCCAAGAGAACGCACTGGTCATAGCAAACACCCTCTTCCAGCAGATGACTCTAACATGGGCATCACCAGACAGTCAATACTGAAATCAGATTGATTATATTCCTTGCAGCCGAAGATGGAGAAGCTCTATATAGTCAGCAAAAACAAGACCAGGAGTTGACTGTGGCTCTTATCATGAATTCCTTATTGCAAAATTCAGACTTAAATTGAAGAAAGTAGGGAAAACCACTAGACCATTCAGGTATAACCTAAATAAAATCCCTTACAATTATACAGTGGAAGTGACAAAGGATTCAAGGATTAGATCTGATAGAGTGCCTGAAGAACTATGGACAGAGATTTGTGACATTACAATGTCACGAACATTGCAATGCTTGTGTACATTACAATGTACAAGGTCCTGCACATTACAATGTACAGGAGGCAATGGTCAAGATCATCCTCAAGAAAAAGAAGTGCAAAAAGACAAAATGATTGCCTGAGGAGGGCTTTACAAATAGTTGAGAAAAGAAGACAAGATACAGGCAAAAGAGAAAAGGAAAGATATACCCATTTGAATGCAGAGTTCCAAAGAAGAGCAAGGAGAGATAAGAAAGCCTTCCTCAGTGATCAATGAAAGAAATAGAGGAAAACAATAGAATGGGAAAGACTAGAGATCTTTTCAGGAAAATGAGAGATACCAAGGGAACATTTCATGCAAAGATGAACAAATAGCATGGAATTAATAAGCAGAAGATATTAAGAAGAGGTGGCAAGAATATACAGAAGAATTAGATTAAAAGATCTTTATGACCCAGATAACCATGATGGTATGATCACTCACCTAGAGCCAGACATCCTGGAATGCGAAATCAAGTGGGCTTTAGGAAGCATCACTACAAACAAAGCTATTTGAGGTAATGGAATTCCAGCTGAGCTATTTCAAATCCTAAAAGATGATACTGTGAAAGTGCTGCACTCAATATGCCAGCAAATTTGGAAAACTCGGCAGTGACCACAGGACTGGAAAAGGTCAATTTTCATTCCAATCCCAAAGAAAGTCAATGCCAAAGAATGTTCAAACTACTGTACAATTGCACTCATCTCATATTCTAGCAAAGTAATGCTTAAAATTCTCCAAGCCAGGCTTCAACAGCGCATGAACCGAGAACTCTCAGATATTCAAGCTGGGTTTAGAAAAGGCAGAGGAACCAGAGATCAAATTGCCAACATCTGTTAGATCATAGAATAAGCAACAGAGTTCCAGGAAAACATCTCCTTCTGCTTTATTGACTATACCAAAGCCTTTGGCTGTGTATATCACAAGAAACTGTGGAAAATTCTGAAGGAGATGGGAATATCAGGCCACCTTACAGCCTCTTGAGAAATCTGTATGTAGGTCAAGAAGAAACAGTTAGAACTGGACATGGAATTACGGACTGGTTCCAAATTGGAAAAGGCTATATAATGCCACCTTGCTTATTTAACTTATATGCAGAGTACATCATGGGAAATGCCAGGCTGGGTAAAGCACAAGCTAGAATAAGATTGCTGGGAGAAATGCCAATAACCTCAGATATGCAGATGACCCCACCCTTATGGCAGAAAGTGAAGGGGAACTAAAGAGCCTCCTGATGAAAGTGAAAGAGCAGAGTGAAAAAGCTGGCTTAAACTCAACATTCAGAAAACATGCATGGCATCCAGTCCCATCACTTCATGACAAACAGATGGGGAAACAATGGAAACAGTGACAGACTTTTATTTTGGGGGGCTCCAAAATCACTGCAGATGGTGACTGCAGCCATGAAATTAAAAGATGCTTGCTCCTTGGAAGAAAAATTATAAGCAACCTAGACAGCATTTTAAAAAGCAGAGACATCACTTTTCCGAGAAAGGTCCATCTAGTCAAAGCTATGGTTTTTCAGTGGTCATATACGGGATGTGAGAGTTGGACTATAAAGAAAGCTGAGCGCTGAAGAACTGATGCTTTTGAACTGTGGTGTTGGAGAAGACTCTTGAGAGTCCCTTGGACTACAAGGAGATCCAACCAGTCCATTCTGAAGGAAGTCAGTCCCGAATATTCATTGAAAGGACTGATGCGGAAGTTGAAACTCCAATACTTTAACCTCCTGATGTGAAGAGCTGACCCACTGGAAAAGACCCTGATGCTGGGAAAGATTGAAAGCAGGAGGAGAAGGGAACGACAGAGGATGGGTTGGTTGGATGGAATCACTTACTCAGTGGACATGAGTTTGAGCAAGCTCCGGGAGTTGGTGATGGACAGGGAAGCCTAGCGTTCTGCCGTCCATGGGGTCTCAAAGAGTTGGACATGACTGAGCAACTGAACTGAACTGAACTGTCGCCTAAAAAACATCTTTTAATAATAGGCCTTATGAGATGTATAGAAAAAAGAGATAAATAGAAAAAGCTTTCCTTAGATCTGAAGTTGTCATTATAAAAGAAAACAAAGAAAATATTGTCCTCATTGCATTTTTGCTGAGAGGATCACTTTTCAAAAAATGTATCTGAAAAAAAGTAAAATTAAGATAACATGGGAGGCTTATTGTGGTTTCTACCACTCAGAATATACCACCAATTTACATAATGGCTCTTGGACACCAAACTCGGCAAGCTCTAATTTCGGCGAAGTTTGCTCCCAGTGTCTCCCCCTCCCCATCAGTATATCTCCTTACATTATAGAGAAAATGTTATAATTCAGAAACCCTGTTCAGAAACAGTCAAGTTAACCCATCACTTCTGAAACATTAAACTTAACTCTTATTATACTTCTGACTGCTGGAGATAATATCTAAGGGGTTGAGGAAATTTCTGTTTTTCTCTTACAGGTGTGAGAACCCCTGAATTTCATGGGCCATCGGTGATGACGGGGCTCAGAACTAAGAGTGAAGCTGGGTACCAGCTCATCGATTCTTCCTCCTCTTAACCATGAGTCCAAAGCTCCTCAGAGGGGCAGGTCATCTGATCTTCAATGACATAAAATTCCCACACACAGTCCCAGGAGGAGAATTGGTGTTTTGGGGCTGTGAGTACCAAGTCTCTCCACTTTCTAAAGCAGAACAAAAGAAAACACAATCTAATCCAGCAATATGAGGAAACACTAACCAACATCATTCTTAATTTAAAATATACCTCAGTAGAGTCAGGATGTCAGCCCAGGTGGTCTTTGTTCTTGACTATTCTACTTAGTTGGTTCTCACTCCCTAATAATAAAATAGTGGCATATTTTGTATAACTCAATATTCCATTTCTGAAATCACAATATTTTCTCAACATCTGCTTTTACTCTTGTGTTGCTGATTCTGGTTCCTGACATAACCCATCTAACCCATCAAACCAGATACCCTCATGTGTGTTGATTCCCTAAGGATAATCTATCGCTTTTATCTATCAATTCTATTGCCCGCATGTCTCTCAGTCTTTGCTCTCTCATCTATTGCTTCTGCTATAGCCTAGTCAGCTCTCCTTGGGCCCCTGCAACAGCCTCCTCCATGGAGGCTGTCACTTCTTTCATATCCTTTATCCGTTCCTTCTCTGATGATCCTAAAACAGAAGCTAATCATACTATTCCCACTAAAAAAAAACAACCCTCTCATGATTTCCCATCTTCTATATCAGTGTCTTCAGGCTATTTCTCCATGAACCAACAACATATTAGTCATTCTAAGGAGCTTTTAAAAAGTACAGATTTGTGGCTGCCACCTTGAACCCCAGTGAATCAGAATTTCTGGGGATGGGACTCAGGAGTCTGAATTTTGTTAACTGCTGCAGGAGATTTTTATACACTTAAAGTTAGAGCAGTACAGATCTGCTGAGGAAACTCCAGCTCGCACTGCAGGGTACAAAGGTCCCAGGATCCTGTCTTAGCTGCTCTCCAGCCTCGCCTCCCGTTGCCTCTCTCACTTCCTGTCCTGCAGCGCGCAGGCCTGCAGGGCTGTGCTGAGCCATCTGCGTTGCCATTGCGCATGCTGCCACCTGTTTCCCCTGTCTTGAGAGTTCTACCATCTTCTCTCACACTGCCCACTCCATGAAGCCTTCCTCGAATAAACCCTGCCAAACAAATGAATCCTTTCCTCCGTATCCCTTTGCCCCATGACAATACCTTTCAGATGGCACTGTAGCTATTTGCTTACCTGTCTGTCTCCTCACATACACTGAAAACTCCTTGGAAGTAAAAATCTGTCTTTTTCAGATTTTACTTCTATTTCTACCGTAGAGCCTGAACAAGCTGCGTGAATGATATTGAGTTTACAAAGATCCATGATCACTTTGTGTCAGGAGAGAGCAGTAAGAGTGGGTATCTTTAGAGCTGACATTCTTGCCAAGAAATGGAGCCTCATCACAGACCACATCCAGGTCATCCTTTTCCTGCCGAAAGCCAAAAAGGTCTATTAAAACTTCCCCACTGCCGCACTCAGGGTCAGTCAAGGTGAAACTTCTTGGCAAAGCTGTGTTTATCACAGTTTCTTTTTCTGCAGAGTAAAAGTTTTAGATAGAAGTTGAAATAATATTTGAAATACAAGTCTGTGTAATTAGAGTAGAAAGCCTACACCTTGAGAAATAAACTTTGAGCCACTGAAGGTAGGTATGTTTGACACTGTATTAATTAGGCTGTTCTGTAAATATATGGTGGAAACTAACTAGAACTAGTTAAGTGAAAAGGAAAAGCTTATAATGATATCAAAGTATTTTACAAAACTCGGGCTTAGGAATGCAGCTGGAGATGTGGAACAAGTTGAACTAAGGACATGAACACTTTTAGGGATCACGCCCCCACCCCGGCTGCTCAGCTTTACTCCATTCTCCACCCTGGCTACATACAATGGAAAGCATGGTTGCTGTAACTTCTGAGCTTTAGATCACATAGTTGTAGACTCTTAAGTATTCTGAAAGAGATAAGAATCCCAGACCATCTAAACTGCCTCTTGAGAAACTTATATGCAGGTCAGGAAGCAACAGTTAGAACTGGACATGGAACAACAGACTGGTTCCAAATAGGAAAAGGAGTACGTCAAGGCTGTATATTGTCACCCTGCTTATTTAACTTATATGCAGAGTACATCATGAGAAACTCTGGGATGGAAGAAGCACAAGCTGGAATCAAGATTGCCAGGAGAAATACCAATAACCTCAGATATGCAGATGACACCACCCTTATGGCAGAAAGTGAAGAGGAACTAAAAAGCCTCTTGATGAAAGTGAAAGAGGAGAGTGAAAAGTCGGCTTAAAGCTCAACATTCAGAAAACTAAGATCATGGCATCTGGTCCCATCACTTCATGGCAAATAGATGTGGAAACAGTGTCAGACTTAACTTTGGGGGGCTCCAAAATCACTGCAATGGCACCCCACTCCAGTACTCTTGCCTGGAAAATCCCATGGACGGAGGAGCCTGGAAGGCTGCAGTCCATGGGGTCGCTGAGGGTCGGACACGACTGAGCGACTTCACTTTCACTTTCTTGCATTGGAGAAGGAAATGGCAACCCACTTCAGTGTTCTTGCCTGGAGAATCCCAGGGACGGGGAAGCCTGGTGGGCTGCTGTCTATGGGGTCGCACAGAGTCGGACACGACTGAAGTGACTTAGCAGCAAAATCACTGCAGATGGAGACTGCAGCCATGAAATTAAAAGACGCTTACTCCTTGGAAGGAAAGTTATGACCATCCTAGACAGCATATTAAAAAGCAGAGCCATTACTTTGCCAACAAAGGTCCATCTAGTCAAGGCTATGGTTTTTCCAGTGGTCATGTATGGATGTGAGAGTTGGACTATAAAGAAAGCTGAGTGCTGAAGAATTGATGCTTTTGAACTGTGGTGTTGGAGAAGACTCTTGAGAGTCCCTTGGACTGCAAGGAGATCCAACCAGTCCATCCTAAAGGAGACCAGTCCTGGGTGTTCAGTGGAAGGACTGATGCTGAGGCTGAAACTCCAATACTTTGGCCACCTGATGTGGAGAGCTGACTCATTGGAAAAGACCCTGATGCTGGGAAAGATTGAAGGCAGGAGGAGAAGGGGACGACAGAGGATGAGATGGCTGGATGGCATCACTGACTCGATGGACATGAGTTTGAGTGAACTTTGGGAGTTGGTGATGGACAGGAAGGCCTGGCATGCTGCAGTTCATGGGGTTGCAAAGAGTCGGACATAACTGAGTGACTGAACTGAACTGAACTGAAAGAGATCCTCACTGAACTCTCAGGGGAGCAGCTCAATAACTGAGTTGAGTCAATGACCAAGTTTCTTCCGGTTAATTCAATGTGACTGGCAACACCAGCAGAGACATATTGGAACATGGTGCCCCAACTAGCTATGTGAAAGGGAGAGGTAACTGGAGTGGGAAATCCTGTAGGTGATCACCAGCAAGAATAAGCTCATTGATGCTGGAAGCAAAGAGGATAGTTTAAATTGTGGGTAATCCAAATGGGATATATGGAATGGGACAAGTGAACAAGAAGAGCCAGACCAGGACTATGCCAGAGGCTGGGCCAAAATCTCCCCTGGTAAAAGCCTGTACCATTACCACAGTGAGGAACTGACTGTTAGGGCCAAGATTTTCTGTTTGTCATTTATCATTTGCTGCTGTCTGCTACAATTAAATATTTGTATGCAAAATAAGAAGTTTGCTTCATAGAGCAGTTTTAGTTTTTAACTAATCCTTGTGTCATCTTTTTAAAGCCATAAGTAAAGAAACCTTTTTAAAGAGAGCAAACATGTAGAAAACAGCAAGAAACTAGACTCCATTACGCCTGACAGATACTGCAACGCACTAGAAGGCATTTGTGTTAGTCTGCTCGGGCTTCCACTTCTGGTGTCTCTCTTCTGTGTCCACATTTCCTCTCCTTATAAGGGCACTAATCAGATTAAATTAGGGCCCTTTCTAAAGATCTCATTTTAACTTAATTCTTTAAAAACTTTATTTCCAATCACAGTCACATTTGAAGTACTAGGATTTAGAACTTCAACATATGAAGTTGGAGGAAGGGAACATCAGAGACACAAGTCAGCCCATAACACTTGAAATGCAAACTTTTTAAACTCTCAGATATATTATTTTATTGGTCTTCATGAAAAATTTTTAACGTTGCAGGGAGACTTGCGTTGCCATTATCTCAAGTGAACAGATAAGCAGACTGCAGGTAAGCGTTGGCAGAATCATGACCCCACATCAAATGCTCAGTCCCCAAGATCACAATGCTTCCACAAGCTGTCACTTCCACTAATCTCAGCAAGATGCAATTACGAGCTGCTGAGGTCCAATTTGGGCAAGGCAGAGTGGGACTGTAGTAGGACAGCCGCTTTAAATCCTGTAGAATAGGAATCTGGACTTTGGATAATTTAATTGGTATGAAGAATGGGAAAAAAGGAGGTTAAGTGCCTTGAAATATAACTGAATGCTTTGTCATCTGGGGTTTGCTTGGCTATTTTTCACTGAAGCTGTTCAAATCCAACTGAAGGCATTCCAGACAGTTTCTACCCAGAAAACTCTCATTTTAAAAAGTGCTGATATGGCCATGGGCATTGCTCTTGAGATATAGGCAGATCTGATACTCACTCACCTTTTATAATGGAGAAGGCAATGGTAACCCACTCCAGTACTCTTGCCTGGAAAATCCCAGGGATGGAGGAGCCTGGTGGGCTGCCGTCTATGGGGTCGCACAGAGTCAGACATGACTGAAGCGACTGTGCAGCAGCAGCAGATCCAGCTCTAAGCATAAACTGGATTTGCCTGTCTCAGAGCCACCCACCTGACGGGCCCCCAAAACACAATTCTGATTACTTCATAGCAGTATTCCCAGAGGTATCTTGTTAGAGCAATCACAGAACCATTTGAAATCGAGGGGAAAGTCCTGGCAAATGAACTACTGAAATAGTTGTACTTTACAAGGCTTCCATGGCCCAGTTTGCTGTAGCACTGATGAAAACCAGTAACTTCAGAATGGAATCCTAATGGACTACAGGCTTGGGATGGGGGTAAGGTTAGGCAACGGAGTTCTGTTTCAGAAATACTGTCATTCTTTGGACTGAAAGTCAACCTATTGCCTCTAAATTATGAAACAGTGGTCACTGCTAGCACCTACTATTTAGTTAGATGCAATCTTTCATTTTAGTCTGCGTCCTACTTCTTAGGTAATGGGTTTCAATGAAAAGTTTATGGCCATAAAAATACAAAATAATGCCATTTGCAGAAACATGGATGGACCTAGAGATTCTCATACTGACTGAAGTAACTCAGACAGAAAGACATGTGATATTGCTTATATGAGGAATCTAAAAAAAGCCTACAAATGAACTTATCTACAAAACTGAAATCAAGTTACAGATAAACTTATGGTTGCTAGGATGGTTAAGGCGGGGATATGGGCTTCCCAGGTGGTGCTAGTGGTAAAGAACTCACCTACCAAAGCAGGAGATAGAAAGTGATATGGGTTCGATCTCTGAGTTGGGAAGGTATCTCTTGCCTGGAGAATCCCTTGGACAGAGGAGTTTGGCGGGCTACAGTCCATGGGGTTGCAAAAAGTCAGACATGACTGAAGCGACTTAATACACATACACACACAAGAGAGATATAAACTGGAGGAGTGGATTGACACATTCACACTACTATATATAAAACAGAACTAATAAGCACCTACGGTGTAGCACTACTCAATACTCTATAATGGCCTACATGGGAAAAGAAAGAATGGGAAAAGAGTGGATATATGTATATGCATCTGATTCACTTTGCTGTAAACCTGAAACTAATACAACATTGTAAATCAATTATACCAATACAAATTTAAAAAAAAATTTTGTGTAAAAACTAAACAAAGCAACAATAACAAAAAAGAAAATGTTATGGCCAATTGCCCACAGCTTACCATCAACAGGAATACCTTTTCATCTCTCTCCTGTCTCTCACCTTTGTACCACACCCCAAGCTAACTAAATTGCACTGAAAAGGAGATTGAGCTCCAGTTCAAATGCTGGGTTGAGCTTTAGGTCTACAGGGAGCATGTTCATGGATGGTCCTTGCACATGAACACAATGGTCATTAAGGTAGTAGAAAGCAGGAAGAAACTTTGGGAAAGATAATTAAAGAGGAGTGAGAACATTCTATGGAACACTGGGCAGTAACAAACAGAAAAATTAGACACAGAATGAGAATTTATGTGAAAGTAAAAATGAGGAAACACAATGTTATCTGTGTAAAGATATACACAGCAGAGCATATTATTAACAATTTCATGTATATTTGAGGACATGTAAATACATTACTGCAGGTACCTACAGGGAAGAGGAAGATGGAAAGGAATGAAAGACTAGAGAGGAAGGGAAAAAATATAATAATAGAGGGTACTCATTTAAGTTACTAGTAACAATGTGCTCTGCATAGCATGCCTGGGACCCTATAGGAAGAATACACAGAGTTGTATGGATTGGATGAAACAGGAAAGAAGCTACATATTAGAATGAAGGGTCAACAATCTATGTACTATAACATCAAAATGATCTCACACATTTATACTCCTACATTTATTTATATACATATAAAAATTACTTGAAGATGCACTCTAACTTTTCAATAGAAGCAAGTCTAAATAATTTCACTTTTCACTATGGTGCATACATTGTTTAGATTAAAAATTAAGAAAAAGAGGGGCTGCAATACACTGAGAAAAACTCAATTTACTTTCTTTTTTCAAAGGAAAAAAACCACACATAAATAGGGAAGAGAATGCCTGAAGGAAATGTAGGTTAAGATTTTAACATGTGGAGTGCCTACAATCTTATTTTAAAACTTGACTTTCTCTGTATGTTTTAAGAAAATAACTCCGAAAACACAAGAAGAGGCTCTGGAGAGCAGCTGCCGTGTGGCAGTCATTCAAGATATTGGTTTGGGATTCTATAAAGCCTATAAATACTTGGGTTTCTTAGGATCTGAAGGTTACTGGATTTTTTTTTTTTTTTTAATGAAAGTCTAGCCCACCAGCAATATGAAGTTTCTACTATGTGAAAGGAAAATACCGATTAACTGAACCCATCATTAAATTGGAGAAAACCTAGAACTCCAGTGGAAAAACAGTTTTACTGATTCCCCACGTTTGCCACTGAGCTACCAGCAGCAGCTCTCATGGTATCACACAGGAAGTCCAGCTAGGCAGAGAATTTGCTTTGTTGTGTGACAGTTGCAGCCAGATCTTCCTGTCCGGATGAAGATTCCATACAAACCCCAGGAAAACAAACAAAGGGTAAACTGCAAATAATTTCTGTGGGTCATCAGGATGGCTTTTTGCTTTAATTGCAATTATGTTGCAAACATTCAGCACTAAATAGGGAAATAACACAAAGACACTAACTTAAGCAATACTCAGACAGATGACAGATCCTATATACACTGTACATTGAGTAGAGAAGACAATTAGGGCTTTAAAGGAAAGAAACAGTTGTTTACCCACTTAGTGGGTAAACCCTTAAAGCTCCTTTCCTTTCTTCTCTGGGCACTACCTCAGGGTGGCATTCAAGAATCATTTTGAAAGATTTCCATTAAAACTTTATTCCATATTTCCAAAGCAAAGACTATTTACAACATGAGAACTGTACCCTAAGTTTAGAACATAATAGAAAATTAAAGCCAAATAAAATGATATATGCAAATACACCCATTTTAACAGTTAAAACTAAGTTGTTGGGATTTCCCACTGAATTTTCAGGGGACCTGAGCATTCACAATTCATTTCGCAATCATCTAACTCTCATGAGGCACAAAGGGATGGGAGTGGAATTTTTACAGAGAGGTCTAAAAAGTGCAATGACTTTAACCTAGAAATTAGCTTTAGCAAATAATAGTATAATAATAATAAATTCCCCAAATAAAAACTCTTGGTTAATCTTAGTTCAAGTACAGGGTACTGAAGAGACTCTATTTAAATAGCTATGTTTATGATAACCAATTTTAATGTTTCAAAATTTTTTCTTTTCAATGGGCAGTTCTGTGATTAAGATTTAGAATGAATTTTTTCTAATTAGCTTTTCTGTCAGCATAACCTTGAGGGATTTTCTTTTTCTATTTTTTTCTCAGCATGAAGTCCTGATAGAACAAAATTAAATTTGGTGATATTTGGGAATTCAGTTGTGCTTTTCCTTGAAATTTGATCATTTAAACTCAAACCAAATGGAAAAATAGCAGCTTTCCAAAAGCAGAGACATTTGTATGTTGAAACATGATTTTCTAATTCCAAAGACAAATTAACCTACTGATTCAAAGCAAGTCGGGCCTTGGCCCAGCTCTTTATTGTACTGATGATTCCTACTGCCTGTGTGATTTTAATGAGAACATAATTGTTGATCTACAACAGCAGACAATCCTATGGGTGTGGCCTTCAGATTATGGCCAGCGTTGGGTAATCTCAAGGCCAGGAGGGGGATGTCATCCACATGGAGTGAAGAGTCATCACAATATTTATACAGTTATCATGGTACATTGACATCAGATCCTCTGCAACAACACTGTAAGACGTTTAATCCCCAGGAAAGTCATAACTCAAGCAGAAGATGACTAGGCAAAACACTCTGCGTGCACAGCTCCTAGAGCACCCTCTGAGTAGAAGGTTCTGGGGCATGGCTTTGGCGATCATGCCTTCTGAGGCTGCTTTCTGGTGCTGATTCCGGGGATGCTGCAGAAACCGTCATTTTAATTTGGAAACAATCTGATGGGGACTAAAAACAAATCAATACTCTTTCAGCTGATTTTGTTACCCAGTGATATGTGGAACAGATATGCTTATCTTATCCTTAAAACCTCACCAAACCCTTTACAACTGGCATAGAGTGGCACTCAGGAATTGATGGTAGTAAAAATTAAGTGATGCTGGGGGCAGGGAGTGGAGGGGGGATGGACAGGGACTAACAAATATTCTGAAAATATTAAGGGACTGTTCTCCATGCTTGCAGAGAGAAATATTTCTTTTCTTAAGCACTATACATTCTAGGTGGGAGTGTCAGAGATGAAACAAAAATAACTATAAAGGTAATATCAGGTGGTTTCAGTGCTATGAAATAGAGAACCCCTGAGGGTAGCAATTTGTTGGGTAGAGCCAGAAGGCAGTGGAGAAAACAGGGAAGACAGTGCTGTGGATGTGACAGGCAGGAAGAAGAAGGTTATCTCAGGGTGCTGCAACTTAGGCGTTACTGCCAACTGGGGTCAGATAACTCTGTGTCACAGAGGGCTGGTCTGTGTCCTGTAGGACGTGAACAGTGTTTCTGGCCGCTCCCCAGGAACATGCCAGGAGCACACCCCATCTATGACAACCAAAAATGTCTCCAGATATTGCTAAAAATCCCTCGGAACATTTGAGACTCTCTAGTTGAGAACAGCTAGCTCACATAGGGTCTTAGAAGCAGGAGCAATAGGCAAAATATTTAACTCATGCAGCAAGAGCACTGGCCGCTCAGACCAGGCACCATCTATAAGTAATCCATAGAGCTGTACCAATGCATCCTGGATGAATATCAGCCCTGCTATAGCTCACGATAAGGAGTTTGAATTATAATTGTGATAAAAAGCTATAGTAGCAATTCCTATCTCTCTATTAAAACAAAAAGTGACATGATTTCTTTTATGTTATTCAAAAAGACCGATTCAGCTGCTAAGCAGAGAACAGATTTCAGGGCAGGGAGCCAGAGAGGACACAGAGAGACTGGGAGGTGGCTACTGAAGAGGTCTACATGCAAAGATGCTGGTGCCTTGGGCTAGGGTAATAGCGGCGGGGACAAATCAAAGAGACCACAGTACATTCGAGAGGGGGAGGGCAACTGAGAAATGAAGGGTCATAACGAGGTTTGGGCTTAACAACTGAGTGAATGGTGTTCGAGTATAACGACGAGGAAGACTAGGTAAAGAATGGATTTCAGAAGGATAATAAAAATTCTTTTTTTAGGTATGTTAAAGTTTCAGATGCCTATGAAACATCTAAATGAAGTTGTCCAACAGGTACCAGCTGGGAACGTGAGACTAGAGGCCTAAACCAATTTGACAATCACCAACATATAAAATCCGGAAACAACTGATATCCAGAGTGTGTGTTTACATAGGTAATCAACACAGGACAAGCCACCAACCATTTAAATCAATGTATCTCCCCACTTTCTAAAGATGAACTTACATATTTCATGGCCTGCCTCCCATAACCTTCCATGTCTTCCCTATATTTCACAAAGATTAGCCTCATTTAATTTCAGTTAACAAACAGACTGACCTTTACACTTTGTTTTTTACTGAAAAATCTTGGGCAAATACTCCTGTGTACTTTTTAAGGGTTTCGTTATAATGCAAAATGAATGCAAATCTATTAGGCACTGGGGTGGGGACTGGGGCATGGAAAGAAAGTCATAGCTCTTTGGGTAACAATATGATTCCTTATTCTTAGTCCCAGACAGCCCAAGACCCTACAATTAAATGCTATCTATTTTTAAAATATTCAATGTATTTTGTTATCATTTCATTTACTATTATTAAATTCTTATTGGTCTTGAAGGATAGGTGTTACTCTACTAGATTCAAACCTGGTTCTAACAGGTATCAGCAAATACTATTAATAATAAAGGAAATCTTATATTTAAATAACACATTGTGGTTTTCAAGGCATTTCCTATACTGATAAGATTTTATTTTCATCACAGTTTATGACATAGGAAGGGCAGATATTAGTACACCAATTTTAAAATAAGGACACTATTGTTCAGTGAGAGTAAAGGATTTGCCCTTTGTCCTAGAGTTGGTAAATGTTAGGAAAAGGATTGGAACACTAGTGTTTTGACAACTAATTCAGTACTGAGAGAGTAGAAAGTGTTCTGCCAGTACATTATGAAACTATAACTCACTACATATGATACCAAAAGTGAACCCTTGTTTGACTTTTTCCTAAAGATGATTTGAACTTGTTCCTCAACCCAAACATATTTTCCTACATTTCTTCTCTGTAATCTAATATTCTATGCTTGATAAAATTTGTGTGTCTGCCTCCCACGTTCACCATACTATCTATCTGTCTGTTTTCTTGGGTTGTGTTTATTCTAGGCGACAACCTTTTCCCAAGACTGCCATGCTGGCATCCTAACTTTTCCCTAATTACTTCAACCCCATTATGACCAAAACACTGGAACAGACCACACAAATTGAATTATATTTTCTCTTTTTCCATGCTTAGTGAGTTTACTCTAACTTTGCTCTCCATCATTATTAACAACTTTACTCTCCCATTTTCCCAACTTAAATGTCTCATTCTGCATTGACAAAATGTTTTCCTTACTAATTTTACATCTAATAAATGATATTGTGGAAAATGACATAAAAGTACAAAGAAGAAAATATAAATTACCAACATACCCACTAGTCAAATATCAGTAAAATGTGATTGCCTGATTGCTTTTGCTGTCTTTTGAATCTAATGTTTATTAACCTTTTAAATTCTTTCTTGCTAATAATAAAGGAATTCAAGTCTATGAATTTTACTCAAAGTTTTAATACAACTTTAGCCATATCTCATCACCTTGGGGGAAAAATAGTAAAAATGAACTGAGAGAGGCAACATGACAGAATGTGTAGGGCCTTGGAGGCCATTTTGAAAACTTTAGCTTTTACTAAGATGAAATAGAGAGCCATTGAGAGTTTTAGGCAAAGCAGTAGCATAATTTAACTAAAGACTCAAATGAACTGCAAAGTAAAAAGTGCCTATTTAGAAATGTGAACAATGCCACAGACGTACAAAAAATCCTATAAAAATTAATGCACAATTTTGCCTTCCCCGTCGATAAGTACTGAGCCCTGTGATTTAACAGAAACATGTTTTTTTTCTCCATAATTGTAATGACCAAAATCTAACAAACATTTAAATAAATATTAGTTATTACATTTTCATCTCATCCTAGCATTTACTGTTAATAAAGTATAGACTACTGAGTCTTACATAATGAGTACCCAATAAATAAATACTTGTTGGTTTAAAAATGAAAAAGAAAGAAAGGGAAGAAGAGGGATGGCTCGAGAGTGAGAAAGATGAGAGAGAAGACAGGAAAGTCATTTAGTACACCTACTTCTACAAAAAGGAAATACGCATACTATTTAGGACAAATACTTAGGCTAACACATCTCAACTAATCTCAAATTTGAGAGAACATACAATATGATGAGCCTATAATTTAAAAACAAAGAGCAGAGAAATGTTTTATTTCTTAAAATTGATGTTAAAAACTGAGCTTGTATCTGTTCTTCCAGAGAAGGACAGATTACTGTGAGAAACTAAGATGGTGGAAGATGTACCTAGAACTGGCTTTCTTCCCAAGATCAATGCAGAACAACAAATAAAATACTAATTTGCACAACTGGGCTTGGTTTTGTTATTAGTGTTTGAAACAATTTCAATTTTTATATTGATGATTGTTTAATTAAAGGATTTAGTGTGAGTGTGTCTTAAGGAGAACTACTTTATGCACTTACAAAGTAGAATAAGATTTGCTTCTCTATAACTGTGTTTAGCAGCTCAAGATACTGTGGGAAATGGATTGGTGTGTAAATTTGCTCTCCCCATGTGAAGCAAGCATGTTAGGCTTCTAGGACTTCATGATCCAAAACCACTAAAAGAGAAGAGAGATACTTGAACAGCAGGTTACAGCAGGAATGTACTTTTGTGTGAATCCCCACTTATATTTTTCTAATGGTTTACATATCAAATATATCCCATCTACATATCAAAGTTTTCATTTTCTAATACAAATTCCATCCAGAGCCTCAGTGCCAAGCTGTGTTCTCTCAACCTGTATTTGTCAATGCCAGATAACAGATCTGGCAGTAACAATTCATCTGACAGTTTTGTGATGACATGGGAGGCACAACTGGGTACAGATAGCTCTGCCATCACTGCATTATCATTCTTGCAACTCTAACCATAAATTCCACTTTTTGTGGATTGCTGCTGCTGCTAAGTCGCTTCAGTCGTATCCAACTCTGTGCGACCCCATAGATGGTAGCCCACCAGACTCCCCATCCCTGGGATTCTCCAGGCAAGAACACTGGAGTGGGTTACCATTTGTGGATTAAGTAGGCATTTATGATTAAATGCCTGGACCACAGCTTTATTTGGGACTTCTTTCTTTCCATGTATAGGACTGACTTAGTAAGTCTCAGAAGGGCACAATGTAATTTAGTTATCATATAATACACAATTACAAGAGAATATAAATTACTGAATTTGTTGTAGACTAGCACGGGCTGCGGGCTTCCCAGGTGGTACTAGTGCTAAAGAACCTGCCTGCCAATGCAGGAGGCGTGAGAGTCGTGGGTTCGATCCCTGGGTTGGGAAGATCCCCTGGGGGAAGCATGGCAACCCAGTCCAGTATTCTTGCCAGGAGAATCCCTTGAACAGAGGAGCCTGATGGGCTACCGTCCATGGGGTCGCAAAGAGTCAGACACGACTGAAGTGACTGAGCTTGCAGACACAGAGTGGGCTTCCCGGTGGCTCTGATGATAAAGAATCTGCCTGCAATGCAAGAGACTCAGGCTTGATTCCTGGCTCAGAAAGATCCCCTGGAGAAGGAATGGCTACCCACCCCATTATTCTCGCCTAGAGAAGTCAATGGACAGAAGAGCCTGGCAGGCTACTGTCCATGGGGTCACAAAGAGTCGGACATGTCTGAGTGACTAACACTTTCACTTTCAGAGTGACGTTACATTTTTCATTTCCTTAAATTCAATTATCTTCAGCTAGCAAAATTAATGGGTAAAATGCCCATTTACCTCCCTGAATTTTCATTCTGGATACCAACAAAAGATAACATTCATTTTAAGAAGTTTCTGACATGGAAGCATTTTAAATGCTTACAAATATAGACTGAGTAAAAAATACTTGCCACTTTTCTATAAGAGTTTAAGCTAAATCATCTGTTTTTCTATAATCAGAGTTCTCACAGGGAATATCACAAAGGGTCTCCTCTTTTTATTATGAGGGATAGATAGGTTAGCAGAGTGTCCTTACAACAAAAAAGACCTTCAGTTCAGTTCAGTTCAATTGCTCAGTCGTGTCCAACTCTTTGTGACCCCATGAATCGCAGCACGCCAGGCCTCCTTGTCCATCACCATCTTTCTTCAGAATGGACTGGTTGGATCTCCTTGCAGTCCAAGGGACTCTCAAGAAAAAAGACCTTAAGAACTGAAAAATTCAGAAGGACCCACATACTTATTCATAACTGGCTTTCTCCATGAAAAGAAATTTGAAGTAAATTGTAAATGGTATCAAAGATAAAATTCAAAAAATATAAAAGGTGCTAAGGATAAGAATGTTGTCACGTGTGGGTCTAGTGCATGCTGAGTTGCTCAGTCATGTCCAACTCTTCGCAACCCTATGGACTGTAGCCCTTCAGGCTCCTCTGTGCATGGGACTCTCCAGGCAAGAATACTGGAGTGGGTTACCATGCCCTCGTCCAGGGGATCTTCCTGGCCCAGGGATGGAATCTGTGTCTCTTATGTCTCCTGAACTGGCAGGAGGGTTCTTTACCACCAGCACACCTGGGAAGTCTTTTTGGGTCTCAGCATGATGCTATTTGGCACCATCAAAGCCCCAGGCTGGGGAGCTGAGGAACCTGGCCTCTGGGACTGTAAGAAACACACAGTTCTCCCAGGAGATGAGCCCTCTGATGGCTAACTCTTGAAAAGAAAGCCCCCTGAGGAAGGAACCTTGTCTATCTTGTTCACTGCCAGAATACATTAGTGTACCCAGGTTTCTAAAACACAGGTTTCCAAATATTAAATTATAATTTCTAATAAGTCCATGTATAGCTCCTGTTGTGCATCCCCCAAATGGCCTCCCACCACCACAGCCCCTTCTTGGTCCTGGATCCTTCAGAAAGGTATCACCTGGCAGCAGGCATCACCTGGCAGAGAAGAGCACCTCCAGGATGCTCCCTTATCACCATCAGTGTCAACTGTAATCAGCACTGCAGTGACACCGGTTCCTTATTCTAGAAGCCATCCCCTTACCCACTGTTCTGAGTGCCTCCAGTGTGCAGAGTGGTGTCTGCCACACATATGCTACTTCATGAGATTTTCTGAGTAAAATGATGAATAAGGACCTATTTACTTTCTTCATTTTATATTTTTTAGTTATGCATTTCCGCAGAAACATTACCTATTAACTAGTTCAACCCAACAGAACCCACGTATCTGCATGGGTATTATCCACATTTCTAATGCCATCCATAGAGACAAACCCCGAGCAAGCATCTACTATGTGGCAGAAATCCTTCCGGACCCTGGACCGATCCTCCAGGAGTCTGAGGGAGACAGAGATGTGTTTGGACTTCTTCCCCAAAGTACAGATCACATAAATAATTGACAAGTAGGAGAGAAAATGAGATGTCAAAGAGATTAAATGGGTCATAGTGTGCTGCTATTCTTCAAGCTCAATTTGACTTCTTTTTGGCTTTAGTCATAGGGTCTAAAAGTTATTTTTATGACCAGCTAAAGACATAAAAATAGTTAAAACTGTATGACAGGTCAGATTACATAAGCTTGAGGAGACCTCTAGACATATATGTAGAATCCAAACTCAGAATAATTTACACTCATGGCCTAACTACTGTGCGCCAAGCACTGTGCTAAGACACATTCAAACAGCCTTTCGTTCAGTGTCCAAACCACCCCATGAACAAATTCTAGTCTTCACCCTATTTTACACATAACATAACTTAGTTGAGGGAACTCAAATAATTTGCCAAAAGGCACAGAGCTGATAAGAGGCAAGGACAGAATGTAGGCTCGTCTCTTTCTGCCTCCAGAGTTTGGGGGAAGGCACTGCACCATCTGCCTTGTGAAGATGTAAACCTGGTACATTAAGCTTCTCTGAAACTGTAAATTTTATGCTCGAATAGCCAGTATTTAAACTAGAGCAGATCTTAAACCTTTTGGCCACTTTAATTTTCTTCCCAGCTTATGAATTGGTACAAGTTGCTAGAGCAGCACTCTACAGCCTTTTTCTGCTGCTCTGTGCTCATCAGTCTCTTCTCTCTGACTTCATCATCCAGTCTGGTGTGGCCCCGTAAGTGACTGAAATCCCCACGGCAGACTGCCTGGGGTCTCCCTGGTTACATTTCAAACAGACATGGGTTTGCTTGTTGAACCTCCTCACTTCACCCGCTCAGAACCTTGTTCTTCTCTCTGTTCATTTCATGCCCTTGACTACCAGTCTGATGCAGATTACTGTGTCCATATACTGACCCTACTTACTGTTAGCGCTCGACTTATAGTCTATTGTTTCTATATCTCTGAAAATGGTCTCTCGCTCAACTTTCCTAAAGGATATAGATGTGCCTCTTTTGTTTGACTCTGGATATTCAAGGACAAACTTCAGAGAGGATTGAGATATTCTCTTTCTTGTCTTTTTAATATCCAAAATATCTAGATTTTTTATTTAAAAAATAAAAACACACTCAATTACATGCCAAGATGGGCCTCCGTACCACATATCTTGTATCCTTCAGAGGACCCATCCTAGCCTTTTGCACCTAGTGAAAGTGTTATTTGCTCATCATTACTGACTCTTTGCGACCCCATGGAAGTACATAAATAAGTTAATAAATAAATGAATGGATGGTTGACTGGTAGATAGAGACTAGAGAAGAGCTAGTATTGTGCACAGGTGAAGGAGAATCTAATTTAAGAGGTACAACTTATTCTTTCCTTCTATACAGAGTATCTAAGAAATATTTGATCATTAAGATTACCAGCATTACTTGGAGTTACAATATTGCTTTATAATATTTGTATTTACAATACAAATACAAAAAATACAATATTGTTTTATAACTTGGCTTACAATATTGTTACTATATTAGCTACAGTTTGTAAGACACCTACTGTATATCAGACACTAACCTGGGTACTCTTTATAATTTTTAAGTAAATAGCTCCAAAAATATGGAAGACAAGTGCTAGTATTCTTTTTTTATGGGTGTGAAAAGCTAGATTAGGCAGGTTCAGAGAAGTTAAGTAAGTATGGATGATCTCTTAGGAAATAAGGAAGAGAGATGGATTTGATCCAATGTCCATTTAATTCCAAAAGTAAGATTTCGCTTTCTCCTATACTGCCTCATTATTGAGGGAGTCATAAGAATTTTTCCCTTAAAACTTGCAAGTGTTTTCAGGAGATGAAGAATTAGCATGTTGTCTTTAATCTATTATCATAGACTAGGTGACAAGACCATCAAGCTATCACATAGTAGAAAGAATAATCTTGTATAAGTAGAACTCAGGATAGGTTAATTTTGATGGAAAAAAAAAGAAGTTTAAGAAGATTCAAATAGACATCTCCCCAGATTACCAGGGGGGTGAGTCTATATTTCAGTGCACTATATGACCAAGGAGTAAGAAGAAGACACGAAATGAGTGGAAGAAGCAGAGAGCCAGAAGCCAAGAGAAGGGACTGATAGGAAGTAGGGTGGAAGGGAAGGGGTGGGCACTGAAAACAAGAGCTTCTTCTTCACAGGAGGGAAGGGGCAATTTCCAAGTTCTGTTCCTTTCCCATCTCTGGCTCTGATTACAGGGATGGTGCTATTCCTACAAAAAACAAAAGGGTAGGGCGAGGTAAGGGAAGGAGAAGACATTTCACACTGAAATAACATCACCACTTAAAGTTACCTTATGATGGATGAGGGTATCGTAAATTCAAGTCAAGCCACAGATTTGCTCTAAAAATTAAAAGCATTTCCAGTCTGAATTAGGAGACAAATGGAATGTAACCATCCATAGGCATAAAAATGTAAGATTCTTCAGTGGTCAACAGTACTTTTAGATTTGAGTCCATTGGTAGAAAAAAATTTAAATGGAAATGACAATCAGGTGCAAAAATGGGCTCTAGGCTAAGGGCCATATTCCCACTTCAGATCCAGGGATCAGCATAAAGAGCCTTCTAAGCCTAAGGACTGGTATGTCTTTAGCTGAAGCACTTACTGCAAAAGTGAGTTCTTGGCTTCATTCCTCTCTGCTCACAGAATACATCTCTAAGGCAGAACATTTCCACCTTAGGTGGTTAGGGAAGCTTAAGAAGTTTAAACATATATGTAACTTTCTCTGATATGAACTTAGGAACGTGCCCTAAAGTTGCTGTCAGGGAGTGGTCTTTCCATTTTTGTAAAAATCTTGCTCTTTTTGATTATTCTCTTGAACTATGTCCATGCATGAACAAAAGTCCTTTCAATTGTAAACATAGGCTTCCTGGTGGCTCAGATGGTGAAGAATCCACTTACAATGCAGGAGACCCGGGTTCAATCCCTGGAGAAGAGAATGGCTACCCTTCCAGTATTCTTGCCTGGAGAATTCCATGGACAGAGGAGCCTGGCTGGCTATAGCACATGGGGTCAGAAAGAGTTGGACACAACTGACAACTAACACTTTCACTTTTTCACTTTAAGACATAGATAGCCAACCACTCAAACCAGGGCTAGCAAATACAATCACTCCAGGCCAATGTCCTCAGATCCTTTTGGCCATTTATGTACCCCTTTTGTGCTGGCTTTCTTGTTGATTGCTTTCTGTGGCCTCATCAATGATTATTCTTTCAAAGACTCCCTCTGGCTATTGAGTTGCACAATCAGGGAGCTGGCCATGCTTGGGAGTTTGCATCCCTCCGAGCCCTGAACCAGAGGCTGATGGTGCAGGGCAAGGGAAGGCCAACTTTCTGATCTCAGGTCAAGAGAGAGCTCTGAGGTGAAGCTATTTTCTGTAGACTGTCTGAAATTACAACTTACTCTTCTCTTCTCTTACATTGCTTTCTCCACGTCCTTTCAACTTCTCTTGGGAGTACTTCCTTAGTCAATTACCTGTACATGAACTGTCACTTCAGCATCAGTCTCAAGGGAACCTGACCTAAGACACCAGCCCAAATAAAAAATGGCTGGAGTGACCTGGGTAACACTGCAAGAGGTGATCACAGACGCACACAAAGCACAGCCTCGTCTTGGAAACTGGAGCTCAAGAGCATCTGGGTACGAGAGCTTCTCTCTGCAACTGCAGCTCCATGGTTGCTATCGTGTGTTTGAGTGTGTGTGTGTATTTCTTTTAGAATCTTTCCCAGTCCCCTCGTTGCAGCCAGCCTTCTCAAACTTCAGGCAGTCTTTCCCAAGGACACAGGTCAGAAGTATAAGACTGGCCACCTGGGTGTACCTTTGCATCAGAGATATGCACGCCCACACACACACACACACATGCAAAACTTGTTTAAGTTCTAAAGTGCACAAATGAATTACGCGGAAGAGGAGCAGGAGACAGGTATAGATACATTAGCATATTGCTGTATTTATTTTATATGTGAAAATACACTGATTATATAATATGGAAAATGTTCATGAGAACTGAACATCAGAACTTACTAGTTTACTAGCCTTTCCCATAGGCATAGCTACTTTGTAGTCTAGAATAGATGAATGAGAAATATGCTTTATTTCAAAAAGTATTTGTGTGAAGGGAAAGTGAGTGAGAGGTTAACTGTGAACTGTTGCCTTCTCTTTCCCCCTTAAAGAGTATGAGTGAATATTCATATATATCTTATGTTTTATGATACAGATAATTATTGAGGCAATTCAGAACCCTGTCTCCCAATCCTTCCCTCTTATCTTCTGCCAGGAGATGTGACACTGACCAATAGCAACATCTACCCTACGACTACGGTTTTCAAATCTTTCTGGCCCATAATAACAACACAACCTAATATATGCCCACACATGCACATATAAACAAAATGTAAACATAATCAAAACAAATATTTGTGAAATAATACTTATTCTTCCTACCTCTGATGTACTCTGTTTTCCATTGTTTTGTTATAACTGAGTCTATTTCATTTTTAAAAATGCTAGCAGCAAGCAACTAAATTGATTTCAGGGCCCATTAATGGGTCGCAACTAGTGCCTTGGGACATTAAGGGCCTGCATCTAAAGGCTAATATTACTAGAAGTATTACCCCTTTAAGTCATTATCACCCACTAACACCTTGTGCATCAGCTCATTATTCACGTAAGAAATGTGTTGTGAGCACCTGCTCTGTGCTTGTCATTTTGCTGAGAGCCAAGAAAGACACAAGCAGAAAAAAGCACCCATCTTCACCTTTAAAATATCACCAGCAGGGTCCTTGTTGCAAGCAGCAGGAGCCTATTCTGACTGATATAAAGAGCTATATACTATATAGTTATGAGAGTGTAATAGATGATAGATAAAGAGACAGACAGGTAGACAGTAGCCTTTCCAGGACCACCAGGAAAGAGAGAGAACCACATAGAACGTTGTGTGGCCCAAGCTACAATCACAATCACACCCCAGAAGGGGTCCACGGCTGTCCCTGCTGGCACTCCACGCTGCAACACATATGCCAACCCTGGACCCCAGTCGCTCCCACTGGCCCATCATCGGCATGTTGCCCTGAGACAGTCCAAGTGGTGGCCACAGTGGTCCTCCCCAGTCCCACATGGAATCTCCCATCACCGCTTCTCTGAGGCACCAGCTCTTGAAAACCAGTCTGCGTTGACTGTAGCTGATTGTTTGAACTTGGGCCATGTGCCTTTGCATGGTGACTTAAAACTGAGATTCTAGAGTCAGATTCCTTGGATTCAAAGCTTGGCTTGTCCAATTACTTGCTGTTCGACCACGGGCAAGTTACTTTCTCTCTGCGGGCTCCAGTTAGTCCCCTCCTGTATCCATTTGATAACGTGTGCGTGTTCAGTTGCTGCAGTTGTGTCCAACTCTTTGCGGCCCTGTGGACTGTAGCCCACTCGGCTCCTCTGTCCGTGTGATTCTCCGGACAAGAACACTGGAGTGGGTTGCCATGCCCTCCTCCAGGGGATCTTCCCAACCGAGGGACTGAACCTATCTCGTTTCCTGCATCTCCTGCAATGCAGGTGGATTCTTTACCACTGAGCCACCAGGGAAGCCTAATTTGATAATAATGGTACCAATTTCACAGGTATTAATGAAGATTATGAGATTTAAGACTATTATAGTTGGGTTATATATTATGATAGCTGTTATTAAGGATTATATGAGTTATTACTTGTCAAGTACTTAGAAGTGATATCTCTTAGTAGAAGGAGTTGGGAAAGGGAATATAGGAAACTTTCAGATTTTATCATACAAGATGGGTTCAGCCTCCAATCAAGACTCAAAAGATGGGGAACTTTCTAAACCACAGGATGGGCAAAGAACAATGGTCACTAAGCTAGCAGAAACATTTAAAAGGAATTCCTGGTGGTCCAGTGGCTAAGACACTGAGCTCCCAATAGGGTGCCCAGTTCTTATCCCTGGCCAGGGAACTGGATCCCACATGCTGCAGCTAAAAGTTCTCAGGCTGCAACTAAAGATGCTACATACTGCCACAAAGATTAAAGATCCTGTGTGCTGTGACTAAGACCCAGGGAACCAAACAAACAAATAAACTGAAATAAATTTTAAAAGGTGAGGAGCCTATTATACAGAGTGAAGTAAGCCAGAAAGAAAAACACCAATACAGTATACTAACACATATATATGGAATTTAGAAAGATGGTAATGATAACCCTCTATGCGAGACAGCAAAAGAGACACGGATGTTTAGAACGGACTTTTGGACTCTGAGGGAGAGGGAGAGGCGGGGATGATTTGGGAGAATGGCATTGAAACATGTATACTATCATGTAAGAAACGAATCGCCAGTCTATGTTCGATACAGGATACAGGATGCTTGGGGCTGGTGCACGGGGATGATCCAGAGAGATGATGTGGGGTGGGAGGGGGGAGGCGGGGTTCAGGATTGGGAACTCATGTACACCTGTTGGTTGATTCATGTCAATGTATGGCAAAACCAATACAGTATTGTAAGGCAAAATAAAGTAAAAATAAAAAAATTTTTTTAAAGGCAAAAAAAAAAAAAGCAACCAATGCAAAAAATAAAAATAAAAAATAAAAGGTGAGTTGAACAATTAGATCCCTGCTCCTGGAGGTCACGGCTCTATAGAAATGAAACCCAGAACAGAATGGAAGTGCAAGGACTACTGCACTTGCCTATTACTTGCCTGGAAAATCCCATGGATGGAGGAGCCTGGTGGGCTGCAGTCCATGGGGTCGCTAAGAATCGGACACGACTGAGCGACTTCACTTTCACTTTTCACTTTCACGCATTGGAGAAGGAAATGGCAACCCACTGCAGTGTTCTTGCCTGGAGAATCCCAGGGACGGGGGAGTCTGGTGGGCTGCCGTCTATGGGGTCACACAGAGTCGGACACGACTGAAGTGACTTAGCAGCAACAGCAGCAGCAAGAACTAGAGAAACTGGACTGGGGAACCCTGGCTGCAGAGACCTCTGTGAGAGAGCTTCAAAGGAAAGGCAGAGTGGAGAGAGGAGAAGGCCCGGACACCAGAGACTTCCTTTCTGGACAATTTTTGATAGACTCCTCCTGTTCTGCCCCACCCTAAGATAATATGACACTCTAAGGCAGTAGTATTCAAATACTTTTGCCCAAACATCCCCTAAAAGAATTTTGCAAACTATCTACATGCCACAGATTTCTAACATCTAGAATTTTTATCATAAATTTAAATCGCTGAAAATGTGATTTCTGGCATATAATATACATGCCTTAAATATATTCCTCAAAATCTTGAAGCTTCAGATTTAGCTATTTTAATTTATAGAAACTGTATATCCTTAAAAGGAAAATGGCAAAGTTCTCAGTTTCAAATCAATTAGGCAAAACAGACCATATTTGTCAGGAAAAAAAGTCTGACTTTATATTTAATTGAAATGCATATATTAATCTTTGTCTCTGGGTTAACCAGAGACAAATTCTGAATTCAAGTTCTAAAAGAAATGGAGAAGGTATGGAGCCTTTCCTTGACTCTGAAGCCTGAAGCAAATGATGTGCTTCTCCTTTAAGATCTTTCCACTAGAAGTTTCTCTTTATTTTCCTCACACAATGCTTCCTTATGAACTGTGAAGTCTCAAATTCTCCCTTTGGCACCTTGACATTCAAGTCCTGAGTCCTGAGCAAGGCATCATGGTCAAATGTAGGATCAGTAAAGTGGAGGGAGGTAACTGTAAAAAGGGACACAGAGAACCCACCACAAACCACCGGTCCATCTCAGGTGGCCCGTTTAGGAAAGAACAAATGTAGAGGTTAAAAAACAGAAGTTTATTCCTTAAAATGAACCCAGCTTACATATTCACTGAAAAATCTCACTGGAGCATGTATTCCAGTTACAAACAAACAAACAAAACTTATTCTAGAGCTATATCTAATGCAGAACTCTTTATATGCATATTTTCTATAAGTATATTTTCCATTAGAGAGAGAGAGATAAATGACATACGGACATACGTTCTTACCGAGAGTTTGAGCCAATCAGGGCCAATATGGTAGAGGTGCTCCCCCCCTCTCCACAACAAAAGGAAAAGGAACATTCAGCAAATGGTGCAACATTTTATATTACACATTTACTTCTGTCTTTCCAGCAGCTTAACTTTCTTAGGGGGCCCTACAATGCCTTTGGTTTCAAATTAATCTTGACAAAATATTATATGTAAATGTGAAATAATGTGAATATTTTATGAAGTACTATGGTTTTGAGAGCAAATATAGGATCCGGAGAAAGTTAAACAGAAGAATACTAAGGAATTTTGCCAATCCGTTTTAAAGGGGAAAGCCAATGGGTTAGGGAGTCCCCGAGTCTCCACTCCCTCCACTTCCTCACCCGCCATGATATCAGCCTGAGAGCCTCTGGAGCCAATACCTGCAGCCACCTCTGCAGAGGCCTGGCCTCCAGAAAGGGCCTTTCCTCACCACATCTAAGGAGCTTGTTCAGTTCAGTTCAGTTCAGTCGCTCAGTCGTGTCCGACTCTTTGCGACCCCATGAATCGTGGCACGCCAGGCTTCCCTGTCCATCACCAACTCCCAGAGTCCACTCAGACTCACGTCCATCGAGTTGGTGATGCCATCCAGCCATCTCATCCTCTGTCGTCCGCTTCTCCTCCTGTCCCCAATCCCTCCCAGCATCAGAGTCTTTTCCAATGAGTCAACTCTTCACATGAGGTGGCCAAAGTACTGGAGTTTCAGCTTTAGCATCATTCCTTCCAAAGAACACCCAGGGCTGATCTCCTTTAGAATGGACTGATTGGATCTCCTTGCAGTCCATGGGGACTCTCAAGCGTCTTCTCCAACACCACAGTTCAAAAGCATCAATTCTTCGGCACTCAGTTTTCTTCACAGTCCAACTCTCACATCCATACATGACCACTGGAAAAACCATATCCTTGACTAGATGGACCTTTGTTGGCAAAGTAGTCTCTGCTTTTGAATATGCTATCTAGGTTGGTCATAACTTTTCTTCCAAGGAGTAAGCGTCTTTTAATTTCATGGCTACAGTCACCATCTGCAGTGATTTTGGAGCCCCTCAAAATAAATTCTGACACTGTTTCCACTGTTTCCCCATCTACTTCCCATGAAGTGATGGGACCAGATGCCATGATCTTCGTTTTCTGAATGTTGAGCTTTAAGCCAACTTTTTCGCTCTCCTCTTTCACTTTCATCAAGAGGATTTTTAGTTCCTCCTCACTTTCTGCCATAAGGGTGGTGTCATCTGCATATCTGAGGTTATTGATATTCCTCCCGGCAATCTTGATTCCAACTGTGCTTC
>SJYT01006938.1:135899-173500 GCA_006410635.1 Cephalophus harveyi | reverse complement strand
GATCCACACTTCAAAGGCTTTGGCATAGTCAATAAAGCAGAAATAGATGTTTTTCTGGAACTCTCTTGTTTTTCGATGATCCAGCAGATGTTGGCAATTTGATCTCTGGTTCCTCAGCCTTTTCTAAATTCAGCTTGAACATCAGGAAGTTCATGGTTCATGTATTGCTGAAGCCTGGCTTGAAGAATTTTGAGCATTACTTTACTAGCGTGTGAGATGAGTGCAATTGTGCGGTACTTTGAGCATTCTTTGGCATTGCCTTTCTTTGAGATTGGAATAAAAACTGACCTTTTCCAGTCCTGTGGCCACTGCTGAGGTTTCCAAATTTGCTGACATATTGAGTGCATCACTTTCACAGCATCATCTTTCAGGATTTGAAATAGCTCAACTGGAATTGCATCACCTCCACTAGCTTTGTTCATAGTGATGCTTTCTAAGGCCCACTTGACTTCACATTCCAGGATGTAGGGCTCTAGATGAGTGATCACACCATCGTGATTATGTTGGTCATGAAGATCTTTTTTGTACAGTTCTTCTGTGTATTCTTGCCACCTCTTCTGCTTCTGTTAGGTCCATGACATTTCTGTCATTTATCGAGCCCATCTTTGCATGAAATGTTCCCTTGGTATCTCTAATTTTTTTGAAGAGATCTATAGTCTTTCCCATTCTGTTATTTTCCTCTATTTCTTTGCATTGATCGCTGAGGAAGGCTTTCTTATCTCTTCTTGTTATTCTTTGGAACTCTGCATTCAGATGCTTATATCTATCCTTTTCTCCTTTGCTTTTCACCTTTTTTCTTTTCACAGTTATTTGTAAGGCCTCCCCAGACAGCCATTTTGCTTTTTTGCATTTCTTTTCCATGGGGATGGTCTTGATCCCTGTCTCCTGTACAATGTCACAAACCTCAGTCCATAGTTCATCAGGCACTCTAACAGATCTAGTCCCTTAAATCTATTTCTCACTTCCACTGTAAATTGTAAGGGATTGATTTAGGTCATACCTGAATGCTCTAGTGGTTTTCCCTACTTTCTTCAATTTAAGTCTGAATTTGGTAATAAGGAGCTCATGATCTGAGCCACAGTCAGTTACTGGTCTTGTTTTTGTTGACTGTATAGAGCTTTTCCATCCTTGGCTGCAAAGAATACAATCAATCTGATTTCAGTATTGACCATCTGGTGATGTCCATGTATAGAGTCTTCTCTTGCGTTGTTGGAAGAGGGTGTTTGCTATGACCAGTGCATTTTCTTGGCAAAACTCTATTAGCCTTTGCCCTGCTTCATTCCATACTCTAAGGCCAAATTTGTCTGTTACTCGAGGTGTTTCTTGACTTCCTACTTTTGCATTCCAGTCCCCTATAATGAAAAGGATTTCTTTTTTGGGTGTTATTTCTAGAAGGTCTTGTAGGTTTTCATAGAACCATTCAACTTCAGCTTCTTCAGCGATACTGGTTGGGGCATAGACATGGATAACTGTGATATTGAATGGTTTGCCTTGTAAATGAACAGAGATCATTCTGTCGTTTTTGAGATTGCATCCAAGTACTGCACTTTGGACTCTTTTGTTGACCATGATGGCTACTCCATTTCTTCTGAGGGATTCCTGCCCACAGTAGTAGATATATGGTCATCTGAGTTAAATTCACCCATTCCAGACCATTTGAGTTCGCTGATTCCTAGAATGTCGACGTTCACCCTTGCCATCTCTTGTTTGACCACTTCCAATTTGCCTTGATTCATGGACCTAACATTCCAGGTTCCTATGCAATATTGCTCTTTACAGCATCGGACCTTGCTTTTATCACCAGTCACATCCACAGGTGGGTATTGTTTTTGCTTTGGCTCCATCCCTTCATTCTTTCTGGAGTTATTTCTCCACTGATCTCCAGTAGCATATTGGGCACCTACTGACCTGGGGAGTTCCTCTTTTGGTATCCTATCATTTTGCCTTTTCATACTGTTCATGGGGTTCTCAAGGCAAGAATACTGAATACTGGCTTGCCATTCCCTTCTCCAGTGGACCACATTCTGTCAGACCTCTCCACCATGACCCGCCCATCTTGGGTTGCCCCGCAGGCATGGCTTGGTTTCATTGAGTTAGACAAGGCTGTGGTCCTAGTGTGATTAGATTGACTAGTTTTCTGTGAGTATGGTTTCAGTATGTCTGCCCTCTGATGCCCTCTTGCAACACCTACCATCTTACTTGGGTTTCTCTTACCTTGGATGTGGGGTATCTCTCCATGGCTGCTCTAGCAAAGTGCAGCCACTGCTCCTTACCTTGATTGAGGGGTATCTCCTCACTGCCGTCCCTCCTGACCTTGAACGTGGAGTCACTCCTCTAGGCCCTCCTCTGCCCGTGCAGCCACCGCTCCTTGGACGTGGGGTCCAAGGAGCTTGTTAGAAAGTGTTAATTGCTCAGTCATGTCCAACTCTTTGCAGGTTACCCCATGGACTGTAGCCCACCAGGCTGCTCTGTCCATAGAAATCTCCAGGCAAAAATACTAGAGTGGATTGCCATTCCCTTCACCAGAGGATCTTCCTGACCCAGGGACTGAACCCAGGTCTCCTACACTGTAGGCCAATTCTTTACCTGGGAGCTTGAGCTGGTAAGGAGGAGCTTAAGCTGGCCACAAATATTTAGACACTTTGAAGTTAAATTCCCCAATCACTGTCAAGTTGATTTTAAATAGAAATCTTCCTTTCCTTCTCTTAGCATGTGTATGACTGACACAGCATTTTGTAGGAAATGAGAAACCGGCACACCAATCTTTATACATTTTCAGTTCAGGCAAAATCTTTAAGGAATTAATTATGTGTCTTGGATCTGCTGTTATTCAATTTGTCAAGGCAATTTCTGTGTGCCAGACTGAGTTTTCTACTCCCAGTCATTCACTTGCCCCCTGAATGATAGGGAAACAGAAGCCCTCAGAGTCTTCAAAGCCAGATGAGTGAAAGAAAGAAAAGAAAAAAAGGCAGAAAGAGTGAGAGAAAGAGAGGGGAAAACACCTATTAAATGCAAAGTATCTAACCAAAGATCTTTCTACCTAAGCAAGTTTAGCCTTTCTACCAGGAGAAGAAGATTATTTCTACTCTTTCCTCTTTCTTCTGTTCCCCTGAATTTGTCTTGAGAAACTGATGAGCAATTGTAAAAACTCCATGAAATGACTAAAACAGAGCACAGATGAAACATGACGAACGAACTGCTGTGGAGATGTACTTTGGGTGAGCAATGCTGAAATCACCCTGAATAGCTCTGCAGGGCTCAGGATAACAGAGAGGCAAGAGCATCAGCCTGCGGCCCCAGTGGTCTGCCGCAGTTTCTGACTGAGCAAGAGCAGTGGAAGGAACGGAGGGTGTGAAAAGGCGGGGGAGCAAATGTATGACAATCCATGCAACGCTAGCCCTTGTAACACACATCTCAAAACTGCCCTTTAGATATTACTCCCATAAGGACAGAGGACAAATTTACTGTATCAGTTACTGAGATCAAAGGAGAAGACACAGCCCACTTTACCTCCCCAACAATGACATGATTCCCTTGTCAGTAGTGACTTTAATCTCTGACCCCTCTCTTCCACCAGCACTGAATATTATTAAAGATGTATTTTGAGATTATATTTTCTGAATTTTTACCCCTTTTAACTGGAATGAGCATTATCTCAAGAGTTACTGAGGGGCTACTTGGACTTGACCTTCTGTCTAAAGTATAACCCTTTATATTCCACAAAAGAGGCGCTTTGTCCTGCTCACAAGGCATGGTGATTAGAAGACCGTCATGGAAGGAGGTCACGGATGGAAAGCTAACTACCAGCTTATTGCCAACCCAGTAGTGTTTCCCTCTCTTTCTTGCAAAGGGAACTCTTCATTTATTTCAGTGTCCACCTGAGGACAAGCTTCCTGATCTCTAGCTCAGGAATGCATCCCGATTTATGTAAGCCATTCACGGCAATGCCACTCCTCTTGCCTGTGATTTGAGTAGGTGATACAGTTCTGGTCAGGTAGTTAAGACAGGAAATCATTGAAGGCTTCCAGAAAAGGTTTTCTTACTCAAAAATCACGTCACAAGGAAGACAAAACAGTTTTTCCTGCCGGATGTGGTGACTGGATATGGAAGCCAGTACTTGTCCAGTCATCTGGCAGCTCTGTGTGGGCCTAACTGGAGCACAAAGTCAGGGCACCAAATGTGGCAGAACAGAAAGGGGAAATGGTGCAGACCCTTGACAATGTCACAAAGATGCTGAGCTAAGCAATTCTGGCACTGCCCTATCTTGCCCCTTCTCATGTCCTTATTATTTCAACCTTGTGTATTGGCTTTCGAGTATGCTCCCATTCACTGATCTTCTTCCATAAATGACTGAAACCTAAATCTCCCCCCTTGATTTAGCAGACTTAGTGACTCACTTCTAAAAAATAGCACAGGGTGGAAGTGACAGTCCACAACTTCAGAGACTAGATCTTAGAAGGGCAAAGGCTTCCTCTGGGTTTTCTCTCTCAGAGCACTCATCGTAGATGAAGCTACCTGTCATGCCCTGAGGACACTCAAGCAGCCTAAGGAGGGGCCCACGTGGTGAGGAACGGAGCTGTCTGCCAACAGACACATAGGCAAACCATTCAGCAGCAGACCTTTCAAGCCCAGTCGAGCCTGAAGATGACAGAAGTCTCTGCCCATATCCTAACTGCAACTTCATAAGAGATTCTTAGCCAGAATAATCCAGCTAAACCACTCCTGAAGTGCTGACTCATGCAAATACTGATATAATATCGTTGTTGTTTTAACCACTACTTTGTTGGAGAAATTGTTATAAAAGAATAGACAACAAAGACGCTTTTTAAGATTTAGTCTAACCTTTTCAAAGGTATATTAATTGATAAAATGTTCTAAAAGTCTGCATGCTAAAGCCAGAGAATTACAGTGCCCTTCAGGAGTCCCCTAGATCATTTTCCTCTTTCTTTAAAAGGGCATATGATACACTCTGAGACAAATAGATATCTCTCTCATATGATCTTCCAAAAAAGGAGATAATAGTTGTTCTCGGGCTTTACTTCTACAGTCATCTGGTGAGAGGCCAAAATCCTCTAGTTATGATTAAACCAACTGCATCTTGAATCCTTAAACTGAGTAGTATTTCCCAAATTTCTTATAGAAAAAGTATCCTGAATAACATTAACAGATATTCTACAAAAAAAAAAAAGAGAGAGAGGGAGGGAAGTGATAGGGATTCAAAGCATACACATACTGTATTGAAGACTTTGGAGAAGTCTTTCTGCAAAGGAATCTGTTTAACTTTTGTTTAAGTCATAGTTTCTCAAATTTAGGGTGACTATAGACAGTCCCTGGGGCCTCCCTGGTGGCTCAGAGGTTAAAGCATCTGCCTGGAATGTGGGATACCCGGGTTCGATCCCTGGGTTGGGAAGATCCCTTGGAGAAGGAAATGGCAACCCACTCTAGTACTCTTGCCTGGAGAATTGCATGGAGGGAGGAGCCTGGTAGGCTACAGTCCACGGGGTCGCAAAGACTCGGACACGACTGAGCGACTTCACTTTCTTTCTTTCTGTATAGACAGTCCTCTAATTCTCCTTTCTTCCAACAAAAATACCTATGATAATTTCTTGAGACATAAGTGTTCTTTAGGACATAGAGAAACATGAGAGTAGATGAGAAAGAGAGGATCACAATACACTGAATGAATGTATTAACATGAATGATCAAAATAATTCAACATTATACTCAAAATACCACAGCCATCCTACAGAGGTACAGTCACATCCATTATCTGAGTAATTCAAAGTGTCTAAGTTTAGACTTAGATCTCAAGTCAAAAATGGTATAAGAATTAGTAATGTGCAATGTGCAAAATAGGACTCATGCACATTTACTCAAAAAGATTAGCACTTTTCTCCAGAAGTCCAAACTTTCAGATTAGTTTCTTCTTTCCATTAAGCAATAAAATGTTGCTTTCTCCTTTAAAATTTTTCCATTTTAACATTTCAGGAGAATTTTTCCTCTCAAATATTTGGCAAAGGAAAAGAATTTCTTACAAAGATTGCTAAAATATTGATACCTGGTATATAAAACCCCAAATTCACATGCCAGTGCCTGCTAAAATGTCAAATAATTCACTAATGATGCACCCACTAGTGCAAAGGCTGGCAGTGTCAGTTCCTGGATTCTATCCTGTTAAGCCCCAAGTCAGTTCAGTTCAGTCGCTCAGTCATGTCCCACTCTTTGCATCTCCATGGACTGCAGCACACCAGGCTTCCCTATCCATCAGCAACTCCCGGAGCCCACTCAAATTCATGTCCATTGAGTCCGTCATTTGGGTTAAGCCCCAAAGCCAAGTGAATAAAGTCCCACACTCCTGAGTAAGTAGGAAGATCACTCACAGGAGTCAGTTAGGACTTCCTCTAACGAGACAAGGTCCCGTAAGGTAAATGGTTCTGTCCTGGGCCTGGGCCAACCTTTATGCCCAGAATACCTCTGACTTCTCCTGATTATACCTTTGAAGGAATTTCTTTACCATTTAAAAATCAAATCACCAACCCTTTAAAACTTTTTAGAAATGGGATCTATGGAAATGAATATATTCAAACAGGTACATGAGAAGTCCCACTTTTCTCCTCCACCCCAGCCATCAAAGATGGCTCTCCATCTCTGATACTTGTAGTTGGCCCTCATGCTCGCCACTCAGGAAAGGGAGACTGCTTCTTTCAGTCTTGTCCAGGAGAGGACATGAATGCTTTTCCTTAGTTCCATTAGTAGCAATTTCCATTTAGGAAAAGGATCTTCAAAGAAAAGAAATGGAGTAATTACAGAGCAATCTTTGAGTGGTCAGTTTTTGAAAGGACATCATTCAGATGCTACAACTGCTGCAGTCTTAACGGCTGGTAAATCTGTTTGGACATTTTCCTGGTTTCTTCTATTAGTTAACCCATTAACTGGTTAATCCATTGCCTGTAATCTTTTATTGAGAGAGGATATTACCATCTTGGTCAAGGATGAAATGACTACATTCTTTCTCATCCATACCATCACTCCCAGTAGTCCAAGTTCCATTTTTTGTTGTTGTTGTTTATGAAAGATTCCTCATCTGCAGCTTTCCTAAATTCCCATATCCTGTTAGTCAGCCAATCCATGAAGGGCATTGCTCAATCCTAGAATTTCTAAGAACTTAAGAACACCTGCACTATTTTTTTTTTCCTTTTGGCTTGCTTGAGGGAAAGATGGACATCATATCACATGGTAGACTGCGTTCCCAAACAGAAACCACAGCTACTAATCTTGAAACTAGGGAGAACTGAGATGGTCTCAGAAACGAGAGTGGGTCCATGGAGTGGAGTCACACAGAACCTAAAAAGACCCAGGGTTTTTAGACTGTTTTCCCCCCATGACATGAGGTCAGGCTTCTCACTGACCCTCGAGAGGAGGAAGCTGCGGCTGTAGCTCACGGCAGGACCCAGCCCACACTGTCTACTGCCTGAAGCGGTGAGTGGCTCAGGATCTGTTATGTGAGGCCCAACAGAGGTTCATCCCAGGCGAGAAGTGTTGCCAACACGGGTGACTTAGCAAGGATGGAGAACCTCCTGTAGGAGCAAACAGCACACCCTAGATTATGGCGGCAGTAACTTCAGCCAGACTTATCTACACAGCTTTGGAGAGGCTGGAGAATATCTCACCCACACAGCCAGATACCGCTTGGTGTGTGGGAGTTACTGTCTTTGAGGAACACGTTCATTCAGGATGCAGACCCATGTTGAGGTGGGTGGATAGGAGGAGGATGAGAAGGCCACCTAGAAAAGAAAGAGTATTTTGTAGGATTCTTTTTGTAGTTTTAGTAATTATTTTTCTAGAAGAGAAATGTGGCTGTACAGCATTTTTTAAAACTAACTGATCACTCCCCATCACCTCCAATATTTCCCTACCTTCTCTGTGCTCATAATTACATGGTAGGGAGATGACAGCAGAAAGCAAAGATAAAAAGAACTATTACAATCAGTCCCAAAGGTAGAAAGAGAGTAGTTGTTCACTGAGTCTTAGACAACATCCTGAAAGAGTCCAAACCTCAGCACAGCTTGAACTTAGCAGACCACATCAATGGGCCAGGAGGGCTAGGAGCCAGTGCAAAGACCACCCTCACTTCTGACCCCTGATGCAAGGTTGGGGGTCCTCAAGCGCACTTCTGGCACCAAAGGCAAATTTGAGTTTCCCCAAGAACACTCTCAGGTTGAATAATTCACCAAATTAAAAAGCAGCAAAGGGAAGAGGCACATATGTCAAGAGTATTCCATGTATGAGCTTCCAGTGGTCCTTTCCCAGTGGAGTCATGCAAACAGCACTTATTTCTCCCAACAAAGATATGTGACAATATACAGTGTGCAGAGTACCACCAAACAGACAAGCTCACGCTGGCCTTGGCGATCAGAGTTTTTCCTGGGCCTCGGTCATATAGCTATGGTAGACAATCATATTGCATGACCCAAGGATCCCAAAATAAATCCCATTGTCACTGCAGATTATCTGTTATGGCGGTTTTTCTGAATGCACTGCAAGAGAGTTCATTTCCATGCTTTCTTCAGCTTCTAGGGGTCACCTGGGGTTTTTTGCTTGCATTCTCTTCCTCCAGCCTCAGAGCACATCACTCCCTTCTCTATTTCCATCATCACATCACTTTCAACTGTGACCCTTACTCTTCCAGAGTCTCTGTTACAAGGTTCCTTACCTAGCGTAACCTTCCACCTCAAGATCTTAAACTTAATTACATTTGCAAAGCCCCTTCTGTCATATAAGGCAACATTCACAGTTTGCAAAGACTTGACAGGGACATATTTGGGAGTCCGTCATTCAGTCTGTTTCAAATGGGTTGTATGCCTAAAGAATCATAGGTACCACCAAAAAAAAAATGTATATTATCTTCATTTTATCTGACTTATACTAAGAGATTTGTTATGAATAGCAAATATTTGTTTCTCAGAAACATTTATAATATGGAGAAAACTTAAAATTTTCTTAATAGGAAAAAAAAATCCCTCCTTAAAGAGACATACATTATGTAGCATAAATGTTTTGATATCCTGGAATGCCAGCTGGCTTCAAAGAGTGAAAGGGCTAGGATAAAACATAATTAAGTAAGCCTGCATAAAAAAAGAGCTCATGGAGAAGAATTAGAATCTACTTGGTGGGGCGGAGGGTGGGGCAGGGAGGTATGGTCAGTGGAAAAAACAAAATGATTCATGAGAATTTCCTGAGTGCTGAGTCTTGTGTACTCTGATGCTTGGGAAGATTTGAGGGCATGAGGAGAAGCGGGTGACAGAGGATGAGATAGTTGGATGGCATTACTGATTCAATGGGCAGGCGTTTCAGCAAACTCTGGGAGATGGTGAAGGACAGGGAAGCCTGGGGTGCTGCAGATCACGGGGTCACAAGCAGTAGGACATAACTGAGCAACAGAATAACAACAATGGTTGATCCAACACTTTGTGGAAGGGCAAAACTAACTTTTTGTTTTTGCTTTTGTGATAAGAATGCCTCTCCCAGGGATCAATTCCATAAGGCATTATCTTATCCTTACAAAAATAACTATATTAATTTAACCTCACAAAAGACATTTTTCTTGATATTCTTGTGGCAATTATTTTAGGCAAAACTGCCAGTATTTAAAAGCTTGTTTGTTAATAAAAGTTTACCCAGATGCTTACCATACAATGTTTAATATCACTTCACATTTTTATTGAGAAGTATACCAAATAACACTAAAATAAAAATGATTCACATTTACTTCAATTGTGGGTATTCTAAATTTCTCACTTTAAAAAGTCTGATGAGATTTGCATTCCCATCTGATAAATGAGAGTCATGGTCACACGTGATGGAGTCATTGCTCATAACCCTGGTGTGGGTTAAAACAGTCTCTAAAATAGGCTCTGTTGCTTTTCCTGATGTCTGGACTGCATTATACTACATCTGCAGCCCTGCAGGTGTCTTCAACTCACTGCAAAGCAGTTTGTGCTATCAACTAACAGCAGTGTGTGCTAAGATCACCTTGGAAAGAGACTTTTGCACTCAGATTTGGCTTTAAAAAAGAGAGAAAAATATTTTACTACGATTGCTCATATAATTAAGAGGCTGTACAGAGAAGGGATTAAGCACATGGACTCAAGAATCAAAATGCTTGGTGTCAAATCTGTGTTCAGCCATTAGTAACAGAAAATGGGAGGCAAGTTACTGAACCTTTTTTTTCCTGAGTTCCCTCAGCTGTAAAATATGGATAAACATAGTGCTTTGTAGGGCTGTGGTAAGACTGTCAGTCAAAGCACTAAGAACAAGACCTGGCTCTAGGCAGCACTCAGTAATGGGGCTAAAGCATCATCCTCTCCTCCTCCTCTCCTCTGACCTCACTTTCATCTCATCACTACCCTCTCGTGTCCTCCCTTTTCCTCTTCCCCGTCTTCAACTTTATACAAGGCTTTGAAATTGGCTCTCCTTTTGCATCTCCACTCTGTCCTCGGCTGAATTCAATAACATATTAATAAAGCATCCTGCTATTACTCTTCAATTATAACACTAGTTAACATTTTTTGAGCATTCACTATATTCCTATTATGCAACCTTTTGTGAAATATACCCTACACCCCTAAGCAGTCTCCCTGAAATCCGTGGAAACATACAGTCATATTTTTCCCTGTGTCTTCCTCCTTTCTCTTAAAGGCTGGCTTTCCTTGGCATTCTTTCCCAGTCCCTTCTCTGTATACTTTCCCTTGGCTGGCAAAGATTGCATATTTATAGTAACCTACTATACGCTGATGATCTCAAAACTGTATCTCCAGCTTGAACTTCTCCCCAGAGTTCTAGACTCTGATGGATGTGCACTGAACATCTCAACTCAGATGTCCCACTGTAACACGAAGCCAGCACAGGCAACCTGAGTTCATCTTCACACCAAACTCTTTCCCTTCTTGCATTCCTATCTAAGAAGCAGCAGCATCCCCGCCCCATCCCAAGATGTAACGTGTTAAGTACTGAGCTGAAAAAGTTAAGAGCATGAAAATGGGCTCTGCCCTCATTGAACTTAGAATCTAACTGGAAGATACAATAGAAGAAACAAGTAAATAGGCCATACTTAATTTCCTGTCTTTTTACTATTACTACTTACATAATTAAGTGTACTCTTTTCTTGGGATTTTTTTCATTCGGTTCAGTTCAGTCACTCAGTCGTGTCTGACTCTTGGTGACCCCATGAATCGCAGCACGCCAGGCCACCCTGTCCATCACCAACTCTCGGAGTTCACTCAAACTTACGTCCATCAAGTCAGTGATGCCATTTTTTTCATTAGCTTTTTATAAAACTGACTAACTGTCATATTTTACCACACATACTTTCTTATTCAGCAATTTTTCTGCATTCACCAATCTATTATTTTTAAATGATCGGGGCTAATGACGTTTCCTTCTATGAACTTTTGTCTACTACTAAATCAACAAAGGTTTTCTCTATCGGGAGATCTTACGAATGGTCAAGTTTGTCTTCCAGTTTTCCTGTTTGTTTATGTTTCATTCTGTTCTATTAGGCATTTGTTATTGATGAGGTATTACTAAAATTTCATTTATGAAGTTCTCCAAATCTTAATAAATAGGTAGGATGAGAAATCAGCCTGCCTAGTTGATTGAGATTGCCTAGATAGCAGTCTCTTTCATTTCTGAAATGTTTGATACCATCAATTTTTCTATCTTAAAATTTGCATCTTCCTTGATTTAGCAACAGAACTTTTAGGTTTCTTCCTACCTTTTCAACTTTGACACCTCTCTCCTATTTTCTCGTCCCTCCTCCATTTTCCTTCTGGTTGTATTTGTTCCCACAGCTAACGTCTTAGACATCTGTCCTCACCTGATTACTTTCCTTGACTGAGTTCTGGCCCACGGTATCAAAGATACTTTGATTAGGATGACTTCCTACTCATATTCAGCAAGAATAAAATTCAACATAAAATCTCCTGCAGCCTTCAACTGGCTTACTCTCCAATTTCTCAATAGATAACAATCCTTTCTTCAATCAAAATCCCAGTTCAGTTCAGTCACTCAGTCGTGTCCGATTCTTTGTGACCCCATGAATCACAGCACACCAGGCTTCCCTGTCCATCACCAACTCCCGGAGTTCACTCAGACTCATGTCCATTGAGTCAGTGATGCCATCCAGCTATCTCATCCTCTGTCTTCCCCTTCTCCTCCTGCCCCCAGTCCCTCCCAGCATCAGAGTCTTTTCCAATGACTCAACTCTTCGCATGAGGTAGCCAAAGTACTGGAGTTTCGGCTTCAGCATCATTCCCTCCAAAGAAATCCCAGGGCTGATCTCCTTCAGAATGGACTGGTTGGATCTCCTTGCAGTCCAAGGGACTCTCAAGAGTCTTCTCCAACACCACAGGTCAAAGGCATCAATTCTTCGGTGCTCAGCCTTCTTCACAGTCCAATTCTCACATCCATACATGACCACAGGAAAAACCATAGCCCTGACTAGACGGACCTTTGTTGGCAAAGTAATGTCTCTGCTTTTCAATATGCTATTTAGGTTAGTCATAACTTTTCTTCCAAGGAGTAAGCGTCTTCTAATTTCATGGCTGCAGTCACCATCTGCAGTGATTTTGGAGCCCAAAAAACTAAAGTCTGACACTGTTTCCACTGTTTCCCCATCTATTTCCCAACATATATTCAAAACCTCAGAATCACCTTCAACTCTCCTTTATCTCCCTTGTTTCATTGGTTCACCATGTCTACTAACGCTGCCTTTAAATGCTTTTATTATTATTTACATCTATCCCTACATCTCTAATCTATTAGACTAATGATCAAAGGCCAGCAGAACTCTTCCCTGTAAGTTCAAACAACACCCTAATTTCTGTTCATGAATGCACTCTCTTCATCCTTCAATGTCTACCATGCACTTCTACCAGAAGAATCATCCCTATCATGCAATTTCCAAAATTAAAAAACCTTAGGGTATAAATGACAAAGTCCAACACTGTTATCCTAATTTTCAAGTCCTTGTGTGATCTGATTGTATTTAGTTTCTTACCAAAGGCCTTTAAACTAAGGGCAAAAGGAAAAAAGAAAAGATGAAAAGGAAAGAGAAGGAAAATGAAAAAGGAAAGACAAAATGGAAGAGAGGAAAATTTTTAAAATTTTAAAAGAAGGGTATTTTTGTTGGAAATGACAGACACCAATCTCAAAATAAATTAATCACAGAAATAAAAATCATTGACACATATAATTAGGAATGTGAGGTCTGAATCTGGCTTCAGGATAGTTGGATCCAGGGTTTTACATGATATCATTAGGACACTGTGTCTCTATTTCACAGCTCTGTTTTCCTCAGTATCTGTTTTATTCTATGCCAAAGTCTCTGGAAGAAAACGAAAAAAAGAGACCTGAACCAGTTGAGCCAACTCATTTAGATAGCATCACCAAATTTCTGTCATGAGCTCTGACTGGCTCACCTTGACCTTGTGCCCAATTCTAAACCAGTCACCGCAACCAAAGACAAGCAGTAAGTTCATGAGAAGATGTGGGACACATCCTCATCCCTGGAATTAGGCTTAGTTTGAACCCCACCAAACCCAATGTTTGAGACTGGGGCAGAGGAGACTCTCAAAAGAGATTTTTATATGGCATAATACACATTTATGTGAAGCAAACTAAATTTGAAAGAACCATGAGCAGAGTAATCTACTAACCTGAAAGTGTCAGTTCTGCTAATCAGCTATTGGTGAGATTTCTGTCAAACTAATTCAATTTTATTTGTGCTTCACTTTCTTTCACAACAAAATGGGCATAGAATTTATGCCACCAGCTGCTCCCCAAAAACAAGATCCTCAGATGAACCTTGACAGAGTACTGCCAACGTCACAAAAGGTGAAAGTTCGTAGAGTCCAGTGTGGGCCTTACACTGAAGTTCTTCACAGTCGTATCTGGAGCTTTTGACTTTAAAGCACTTTCATGCTGTCTAATTTGATCCAAATAAGACAACCGTGAAATACCTAGCTTTTCATTTTATATATAATGCTTTGCTTCTCAGGCCACAGCCCCCTAAAAGCGTCTCAGCTGTCCCATAGAGTCAGCCATTTCCTCCCTTCCCACTCTCATTCTTTCCAGCAAAGTCACATGTACAGAAGGAGGGTGGTGTCTCAGCACTGACTGTAGAGAGCCCACTCTGCTAAGGGGCTGACGTCTGTTTAGAGGACTCTGCATGGCCTTGCCTCTCCTCCCCAACTGAAAACTCAATTCCCACTGACTCTGTGCCAAGAGCAGCCCCAGCTTCCTCAAAAACTATCTCTGCCTCTCTTCCAGTCTACTAGAGTTTTATAGTCAACCAACTGAGAGATCAAAACCAAAACCAACCAACCAAGAAACATATAAAATTTTTTCTAAGAAAAATAAGAAAATTCCAGTCTCTTTACTATTAATCCAATTTTTCCCCTACAACATGATGAACTTTACTGCCTCTCCTGGGGCAGGGATGATTAGTAAGATTTGGAAACACAGTTTACAGTTTAAATATCTCAACAAATTTCTTTTGGACATTTAAAAAGGTATAAATTCAAAGAAATAATGTATAACTATAGAAGTCCCTATTTTTTTAATTCCCTCCTCCACAATAGTTTACAGTTGTTTGTACACAGTAGCTACTTTAAAATTCTTTGTTAAAATTAATTAAAATACTATCTTTGGAGGTTCTAAATACCAAACTTATTTTTTAAAAAAACTTTTAAATTCAGATCTCATTAATTCAGATTCTGTGTTCTTTCAATCAAGAACTGAAGTAAATTGTCTACCTTTATAACATTAAAAAGCAATGTGACATGATAAATGATGAGTAATATTGAACTACATTACAGAAGGATATTTATCAACTTTGAAAAACAGTTTTAGCTTTATCATTTGCATAGCAATTATATAATGTAATTATGATAGATATCACTTATTGAGTACTGATTGGGTGTTACTCTAACTGTTTTATATTATCTTATTAAATCCTCAAAACAAATCTATGAGGCAATTACTTTCTTTACAGATGCAAAAACTAAATCTCAGAGAGAAACTATTCAGGGGTTTTATATAGTAAAGTTGGACCCTAGCGCCAAATATTATGCTCTTAACCAATACACTGTAATCTTCCTCCTTCTAAGAGGTGACCACTCTTTGGAAGAGTGCTTTGAGGTGGTAATTTTAAATTATTTTTGTACATACCTTAAATAAAGGCATCATGACAAGAAATATTTTGATAACATATTTTAGTTATTGTGTAAATTTTAGCATTCATGTAATGTTTGAAGTAAACATATTTCTTACCAATGTGTTACAAACATGTTCTCTTATGAGTTGCTGAGGTGTTCCTAGACTTTGCTCCTTCATTTATTTCCAGTTTAAGTTCACATGCTATACTCCATACGTGCAGCCCTCGCTCACATTTCTAATAATTTTTGACTCAATATTTGCTGCCACTTCAATTTTCATGAGCCATATTAAATGTATTAGATATCAGTTATATTTGTTGGAAAACACATTTGTTGGTCCCAAATTTTAAATAATGAAGATAAACTGCTGTTGCGAGAGGTAGGGAACCAATCATCTCCATAAACCCCAAAATACTTAGTTTCCCACAAAAGTCTTATTCTAATAATTTAATATTTCCTGTAATGCTATTTCCCTGGTGGGAAGATCAGCTCAGTGTGTTCTACACTTTTTGGACCACTTTGTATTTTGGATCAGAAATGTATGGCAGTGAACAGCTGTGGAGAAAGTGTGCTGGATAAGGGCCTGCCAAAACACACTGACATGAACTCTCACTATTTTGAAACAACAACCATACAAACTATGTATTTCCAGTCTTCATTGTAACTCAGCCCTCCCCTTATGGGATACATATGAGAGAAAGATGCCCTGCTGGTGTTCACTTCTACGTCAACAATCAGTAGATTAGAATCTGTCCTGGCTATTTCAGTTCTATCAAGTTCAAAGACCATTTGTCATATATACCCAAAGACAAAAACAAGAGTCCTTCTCAGACAGCTGTGCCTAAGGGCCATGCAAAAGTGAATGGCCGTCCAAGGAATGTCTTCATGGAAAAAATTCCTGAACGCTAAAATGCAGCACTTCTCTCTCCTGCCCGGTCAGCCGGTCACCTTTCCCAAGCATGGAACAGCTCACTGTAAGTGGACAACATGTTCCCAGCTGCGGCTGACTCATATCATGACTGTGAATCCAAATCAGCTTCTTTCCAGTGTGGGAAAAATCTGAACTTAATCAATTCCCTATGTAGAAGGCATTTCCAATTTTTCTCAAACTCTCTGGAGAACTAGAAAGTCACCTAACTTGAGACTTGAAGGACAAAGATTGTTGGTGGATCTCTTACTAGAATGTTCAAAGAGGAAAGCAGAGAACAACAAATAAACCATAGAATTTGGGCTAGAAAACTGAAGTAATGGTAAATTCATAAAGACAAATAAATGAAAAAACAAAACAAAATCCTGACAACACTTTCTCCTCTCAAGCAGCAATTTTCCATAGCAACCTATTCTGATTACAAATAAAAGTGCTGCTGGAAGACCAAGGCTAGTGAAAGCATTTTCATTGTCCAACACAAATGTTATCGTATTAAAAGTGCTATCAGACAGGCTCCATGGATGGAGCACATAGGTTGCACCACTAAATGAGACATTAAGATTCAAGTAATTGCAGCTGTCTGTCAACAAGGGGTCAAAAACTGCAGTCTAACACAAAGGCATTCAAAATTTTAAACTCGAGAAAAAATTTTTAATTATAAAATATTTCAGACAAAGAAAAAGGTCTAGGATATGATATAATGAGCACTCCTCGACACACCATTTGTAGATCCTCCATGAGCATTAAACTTCAGTTTAAGTCCCCTGCATGCTCTTCCTTGATAGCTCTGAACTCACTCTTGCCATAGGTTACCACTATTTTGAATTCAGTGTTTTTCTTTCTCGTAAATCTTTTTATACTTTTATTATACATATACATATCTTAAAAGAATATGTGCAATTATTTTGTAAAACTCAAATAAATTATATCACATTGTCTGCATACTTCTTGCTTAAACATTGTGAGATTTATCCATGATGATATAGAGTGTTGGGACTTCCCTGGTGATCCAGAGGTTAAGAATCCACCTTCCAACCCAGGAGCCTCAGGTCCGATCCCTGACCAGGGAAATAAGATCCCACATGTTGCTGAGCAACTAAGCCCAAGTACTGCAACTGAGACCAAGGACAGCCAAAGAAATAAATATTTTTAAAAGAAGAAATATACAGAGGGCTTGTATTTATTCATTGGCTGATACAGTTATTTCATTGCACATATATACAATCTATTTATCCATTTTTCTAATGAAGGACATTCAGTTTATTTCTAATTTGCTCTATTGCCAACAATGATGTTATGAACATTCTTATGTGTTCTTATGTATTTGTCGTGTGTGTATAAAATTAAATGATTCTTTAGGTCAGGAGTCAGCAAACTATGTCTTTGGGCCAAATCTGGCCTGTCATTTGCATTTGTAAATAAAGTTTAATGGAAGACAGCCATATTCATCTGTTTGTGTTTTGTCTATGGTTGCCTTCAACACAAGAGATGACTCTACACATGGACACCACCAGACAGTCAACACCAAAATCAGATTGATTATATTCCTTGCAACCAAAGATGGAGAAACTCTATATAGTCAGCAAAAAAAAAAAAAAAAATACCTGGAGCTGACTGTGGCTCAGATCATGAAGCTCCTTATTGCAAAATTCAGGCTCAAATTGAAGAAAGTAGAGAAAATCACTAGATCATTCAGGTTTGGCTTAAATCAAATCTCTAATGATTAGACAGTGGAAGTGACCAATAGATTTAAGGGATTAGATCTAGTAGACAGAGTGCCTTAAGAGCTATGGACAGAGGATCACATCATTGTACAGGAGACAGTGACCAAAACCATCCCAAAGAAAAAGAAATACAAGAAGGCAAAATGGTTATCTGAGGAGGCCTTATAGCTGAGGAAAGAAGAGAAGCAAAGGGCAAGAAAGAAAGGGAAAGATATTTCCACTTGAGTGCTGAGTTCCGGAAAATAGCAAGAAGAGATAAGAAAGGCTTCTTACATGAACAATGCAAGGAAAGAGGAAAACAATAGAATGGGAAAGACTAGAGATTTCTTCAAGAACACTGGAGGTACCAAGGGAACATTTCATATAAAGATGGGCACAATAAAGGACAGAAAACAGCAGAGACCTAACAGAAACAGAAGAGAGTAAGAAGAGGTGGCAAGAATACACAGAAGAACGATACAAAAAAGGCCTTAATGACTTGGCTAATCACGACAGTGTTCACTCACCTAGAGCCAGATATCCTGGAGTGTGAAGTCAAGTGGGCCTTACAAAGCTAGTGGAGGTGGTGGGATTCCAGCAGAGCTATTTCAAATCCTAAGAGATGATACTGTTAAAATGCTGCCCTCAGCATGTCAACAAATTTGGAAAGCTCAGCAGTGGCTCCAGGACTGGAAAAGGTCAGTTCTCATTACAATCCCAAAGAAAAGCAAGGCCAAAGAATGTTCAAACTATTGTACAATTGTGCTCATTTCACATGATAGCAAGATAATGTTCAAAACCCTTAAAGCTAGGCTTCAACACTACATGAACCAAGAACTTCCAGATGTACAAGCTGGATTTAGAAAAGGCAGAGGAACCAGAGATCAAACTGCCAACATCTGTTGGATCATAGCTAAAGCAAGAGAGTTCCAGAAAAATATCTATTTCTGCTTTATTGACTATGCCAAAGCCTTTGACTGTAGATCACACCAAACTGTGGTAAACTCTGAAGGAGATGGGAATACCAGACCACCTTATCAGCAACAGTTACAACCAGATATGGAACAACAGGCTGGTTCCAAAGTGGGAAAGAGTAGGTCAAGGCTGTATATTGTCACCCTGCTTATTTAACTTATATGCACAGTACATCATATGTGGGCTAGATGAATCACAAGCTGGAATCGAGACTTCCAGGAGAAATATCAACAACCTTAGATATCCAGATAACACCACTCTTATGGCAAAAAACAATAAGAAACAAGAGCTTCTTGATGAAGGTGAAAGAGAAGTGTGAGAAAACTCAACATTCAAAAAACTAACATGATGGCATCTGGTCCCATCATTTCATGGCAAACAGATTGGGAGACAATGGAAACAGTGACAGATTTTTATTTTCTTAGGCTCCAAAATCACTGCAGACCGTGACTGCAGCCATGAAATGAAAAGACACTTGCTCCTTGGAAGAAAAGCTATGACAAACCTAGATAGTGTATTAAAAAGCAGACATCACTTTGCCAACAAAGATCTGTATAGTCAAAGCTATGGTTTTTCCAGTAATCATGTATGGGTGTGAGAGTTGGGCCATAAAGAAGGCTGAGCACTGAAGAACTGACACTTCAGAACTGGTTCTGAAGACTCTTGAGAGTCCCTTGGACAACAAGGAAATCCAACCAGTCAATCCTAAAAGAAATCAGCCCTGAATATTCACTTGAAGGAGTGAAGCTGAAGCTCCAGTACTTTGACCACCTGGTTTGAAGAGCCAAGTCATTGGAAGAGACCCTGTTGCTGGAAAAGATTGAGGGCAGGAGGAGAAGGGGACAACAGAGGATGAGATGGTTGAATGGCATCACTGGCTCAATAGACATGAGGCTGAGCAAACCCTGGGAGAGGGTAAAGGACAGGGAAGCGTGATGTGCTGTAGTCAATGGGGTCGCAAAGAGCTGGACATGACTTGGCAACTGAGCAACAAAAATGAATGGTTGCTTTCACACTACAGTTGCAGAGCTGAGTAGCTGTGACAGATAATATATGGCATGTAAACCTGAAAGTTTTATCTGATCTTTTATAGTGAAAGTTTGCCAACCCCTACTTTAGGGTAGAAGCTTAGCAGTGACATGTTTGGATTGAAGACTACATAAATATTCAATTTACCTTGCCAGATGCCTCCCAAAGTAATGTGCCAATTTACATTCTCTTCAATAACGCAAAAACATCCCTATACTCCTTGTTTCTCAACCTTACTAGCACTTGAAATCTCAAAAACTTTCAAATCTTGTCGAATTGTCTTGTGGTTTCATTTCAGATATCCTGGATTTGTATTATAATGGCACATATCTATATTTGTGGGACATGTTTCAGGGCAATAATTTAAACGGTAGACAATGGTCTAACTCCATCCCAAGGTCAGGCTGAGGCACAAAAGTGCTGAAGGATATCTTCTTATCTGTTTCCACCTTAAGTTCCTCCTTGCAAACACTATATCCTGTTCTTTTTCCTGGCCCCTCCACCCCAGGTATGCTCTCTCTAAGGACCTATGCATCTGGATCATGTGTACCAAGTTCTAGAGTTTACTTGCTACCTGCTGAACACAGCTTTCTACTCCTTCCATTCACAGATAAATTGCACTGTGAAACAGGACCCTGGTGGTTTTCCTGAATGAAGAGAGAAGTCCTCCTCTTTCAGTCTTGAATACCAGGTCTCCACATGGCATCATCATAGTGCAGTTTCTACCAGCTACACATGAGGCCAACCAGACAGGCAGCTGTGAGAATATGCTGAGAGAAGCAAGGACTCTTCTGTGCCTCTGGCTGCTCTGGAGATGAGGTTCACTGTCTAGGTACCTCTGGATTATCCAGTTTTGATCAAACTCTTTGATGGAAGTAAATCAGCTTTTTATCTTCCCAAGGCCTTTGATTTTATTCTGGAACACAGATATTCCTTTACAAGAGTCTAGGTTATTGTCTTTTCATTTATTCAGTTGGCTACGGTAAGGGAAATGCTCCTTCTCACGGATATTCCTATAACCTGAGTAGGTAAATGAGACAAGGAGGGAGCAAGGGAAGGGCAAGAAGTAAGAGAAGAAGTTTATACGTGTCAGTTATTGACACATTCTCAGAGCCCTGAAATGCCAAATAGCACCCCAATTTTACAGTCAGGCTGTTGATCTAGGTGAATTTGAAGAGGGAAAGGCAAATAAAAGGGAAGAGAGAAAATTGGGTGAGAGAACCAAGACAGGAATCATTATGAAACAAGAGAAAATCAGCATGAAGAGAAGTTGAAGAGAGCTATTAATAATGTATATGATATGCAATGATTAGCAGAATTCCAGCTACGGTGAGGTACAAGTTGGGCTATCATAATACAGGCACATGTGCTAATACTTAGGGGTGGGAGGCAGGGACGTCCTACCATGGGGTGAGTGATTCAGGGCAGCATAGCTCCAAGCTTTGTCAAGCTTGTGCTTCCCAGAGGGGTAATGAGTAAGCAGGCGTTGGTGTGCAGGGAGGCCACTTGGCAGCGGACATGCTCATGGCTACAATACACCTTGGGAATGATTCAGTGGATTTCCTTTTGAACGCTCTGTGCATGGGTATAGAATCATCTGAGACCATTAGTTATGTTCCCAGACATTTTCTCCTGCATTCCTGGCAACTTCTTCCATATTGTCTTTTTTTTTTTTTTTTTTATCGGACTAGTTCCCATCTAAAAATGTCTGGTTTTTAAGCTTTGTCTGAGCTTGCTCTCGTTCTCTAGGCAACATGTGTCCAAATAGTATTTACTGAGGGCCAACTCAATAAATGAGGAAAACAACGATTAAAGAAGACATGGTTCCTGCCTTCAGAAATGTCAGATACTAAGTCACATTACAGAGTGGAAAGGAGGAGGACGTGAACTAAGTGTCAAGATCTGGGAGCAGAGAGAAATAAACTCTTCCTCAGAGAATCGAGGTGTATTTTCAGAAAATTTGAGATGTGTTGTGAAAAATAACAGCCAAAGAGGAGAAGGATAGTCCAGGAAGGACTATCCTGTACCATATGCAAAGGTACACTGATGTGGAAATACATGGCATGTTTAGGGGAAATATTTTTTAAAAAACTACTCTAGGGAATGGGAAGTCTTAGTCTCATGTCCTTGAAGTAGGAGCATGTATACTAACGGAAGCACCAGCAAGTGTCAGGTGGAGGAGGGCAGGAGAATGGGGCACACGCCAGCTAAGGAACTGGGACTTTATTCTCTGGGGCCCTACACAGCTTACCAGTGTGAACTGAATTAAAGTCAATGGATATCTAAGTTTCAGCCAGGCACATGATTAACTCTCTCATGACATTCTAGCCAAGATGGAAAATACAGGCTCTATGATGGCACATTTGGTTCATCATGCAATCATCTTCAGACATTAGAAGAAGTGTCAGGTAGAAGCTGGATTTCATATTTTATGCCCAGATCCAGAAAAAGAACTAGATATAATACATTAAAGTTACAGGGAAACATTACTGGTTAGGGTCAGGAGAAAAAAAAGACACCTCTAGTCAGTGCCTAATTCATTATTAACAACCTATTAATATAAAATAATTATGTCAATGGGGAAAGGAACTGTTTCATCGTGTGTATTTTTCATTGTGTATTGATTTGGCAGAAACTGTCAATGTTATCAACACTTTAAGCAGGGATATATTTTATTTGATTTTTTTTTCTGACTTCGCAAAACTGTCAAAGAATGGCATTTTTTAGAGTCCCAAATAGATGTATTTTCACATCATTTAAATGACTTGCTCTAACAAATGACAATTTCTCTACACTTGAAAGTATCCATTGTTAGATTGGAGCATATCATTTTCTCCTTTGCTCACAAAAATATATTTAGAAAATAAAAAGGAGAAAAAAATAGAAGGATAAAGAAAGAAAGAGAATAGAAATGCGAAGTGAGAAATAATACTTGTGTGAAATGGAAAGTGACAGGTTCTTTCCATGTTACAATGGGGACAGGGAGATCTAAGCAGTTAAATGCCTCCAGTGTTTGCACAGAGTAAGAAGCTGGGTCCCCAGACTGTCTGGGACCCTGCTCTCAGACCATTCTGTACACACCTTCTGGTAGGAGCAAAGAGAGGGCAAGAATAGGATGTCAAATAACTTTTTGAAAAATACATTTTGATGATTATTGGTAACCAGTACAAAAGACTAAGTGTAAGATGTTGCAGATGACATTAAGGACTAACCTACTGTCAGAAGCAGATTATTTTAAGAAGAAAAAGGCAGACAGCATATATATACTAGTCTGCTAAGATTGCCATAACAAAACATCATAGACTTGAGTCATTTAAACAACAGAAATTTATTTTCTCACAATTCTGGAATCTGGAAGCCAAGATCAAGGTGTTAATAGGATGGCTTCATGTCTTTCTCTTTGGCTTCCGGGTGACCACCTTCTCTCCCCATCCTCACATGAACTATCCTCTATGTGTGCATTCCTGCGTCTCTTTCTATTCTTACAAGAATATCAGTCCTGTTGAATTAGAGCCCCACTTTGATGGCCTCAATCTTAACCACCTCCTTAAAGGCCCTATTTCCAAATACCGTCACACTGCGGGTTTACAGCTTCAACAGATGATTTTTTCAGGGACACAGTTCAGTCCATAGCGGTGTGTAACAGACGGGGAGGCAGGTCCAGACCAAAGACAGTGGTGCCTGCGTTACTGTTCCAGAGAATTTACTCCAGCCTCTACCTGGCTTGTCCTGTGGCATCTTGCTGACCTCCAACACTCTACTATCGTCTTTTAGAATTTGTCAAAATAACTATTCATTTACTGACTTCCTGTGCAGTTTTTCAACTCTTGCCCTTGGAACTCTGAACTCTGTTCATGGACCAGGTACCTGTCAGTTTCTAACACAAAGACCTGCTCCCCTTGAACTCTCACTTGCCCTAGGTCGACCCTTTCCGACACAGTGACCTGGGTACTGCTGTCCTTCTCCCCTGCCCCTTCCATCTGTGTGCGTTCGGGCTGCTCAGGGGACCACTTCTGCCACCGCAGCTGCCCAGCAGAGCTTACACTACCTGCCAACACGTGCTCTTCCACCACTAACCCAAAAGGTCCTTGAGACAAGGACTAGGTCAGGCTCATTTTGTGTACTCAAGGCCCACAATAGTGTTTGAGCATGTAATAATTTTTTGAGAAATGTTTTCTAATAAGTGACAAAAAGCAAATCAGGTTTCTAATAGAGATACATGAGGAAGAAGGACAGTGAGTCCAGATTGTTTGCTTGCTCTGGTAAGGAAAATGCAGCTCCGCATGATATTATCCTCTACAATAACACTTACCCTCAGCCTGCCTGACATACAGACGAGACAGGGAAGAATAAGTAAAGGGTTGTGGAGAAAGTCCCAGTCCCCATGCTTAATTCTTCACTCAACCAGCACTTTTTAAGCAGCAGCTACAGTCAAAAAGTTATCACACTCTGTACACATTCAAAGAGGAATACCAGTTTTATATTTTTTCAGGTCATAATCTGTTATTATTGATAGACATGCTAATAAAATAATAATTATGAACATTTTATTTATATGCCACTTCATTGTACTAAAAAATTTATATAATGCAGAAATATAAAATTAATAGTTGAGTCACTTCAAAAAAGATTAATAGTTCAGAGAGACAAAAAATTTTCACTAACTGCAGGACATCCAAGATGCTGTATCTAGAGATGCTAGAAATGAGAAACAAATTGGGCCATAATCTACCTATACCGAGAAAAAACTTTCAGTTACAAGACTTATGGTAAGAAACACAATGTGTTCTTATGTAGAGATCCCGTAAGTACTTTCTTTCCATGTCTGTATGAGGGGAACACTGTGGAGACTTTTTTTTGGGGGGGGGGGGGGGTCCGGAAAATGTTTATTTATTTATTTTTAATTTATTTTTTTATTGAAGGATAATTGCTTTACAGAATTTTGTTGTTTTCTGTCAAATCTCAACATGAATCAGCCATAGGTATTTTTAAGTCAAGATGACATATTAAGTACACTTAAGGATTTAAGTCCTCACTTCCATTCCAATAATAAAATACTAAATAAAATATACAAACTATATTTATTTTTATGTAAATGAGCTGGATGAAAGGAATAATGAGAAATACCCAGGTGTCAGAAATGTAGTGATTTTAGGCTGAGTTCTGGCAAGTCATGGTATCCTGGGAGATCTTGGCAGATCCTGGGAGTAAAGAGAACCATGGAGTCTGTATTTCAACACCAACATAAAGATGAGTGTTAACAGTTACAGATCTCAACCCTGTGGTGGAAAACCAAAGTGATATAATTCTTAACTATGCTTAGGCCCAAAGGGGGGCTTCCTGTGAGAATATAGGACCTGGTAAGCAAATTGTCCACCCAAGCCATGGTTGGAAATAGCTTCCCACTGAATTCCAGAATCTTGGATCTGTGTCATATTATTGCCTAGTTAGTTACAATATTTAAATCCAAAAAAAAAGAACCCAGAGACTAAACACAAGCATAAGAACTTGCTCAGGGAGAGTGACGGTGCCTAGGCTACCGGGGGAAATGTCCACAGCAGGGTATCCATGAGGGGACGCAGGGTGGTGATTCAGGAAAGTACACTCACAGACAAGAGAGACACAGCATGTGGGAACAGCTGCATCCAGAGAAAAGACAACACATGCAACTCAGAGCAAAGAAACATAAGACAATGAGAAACGCCTAGGAATTAAGTTATTAGAAAAACAAACCAGCTCATGGTTATGATTCAACATTTCAAAAAATATTTTTCTCTCCCTAAATAATTTATAAATATATGTGTGCATGGACTGCAGCCTGCCAGGCTGCTTTTTCCATGGAATTCTCCAGGAAAGAATATTGGAATGGGTTGCCATTTCCTACTCCAGGGGATCTTCCTGACCCAGAGATCGAACCCATGTGTCATGTGTAGGCAGGCAGGTTTTTCACCACTGCGCCACCTGGGAAGCCTGTAGTTCCAATAAAAATTCCCAACAAGAATTCACAAAGAACTTGATAAGCTAACTACAAGATTCACTTTGGAAAGCTGTATGAATACCAAGATTTTTTTTTTAAAGGACAGTAATAGGAGAGAACTTTGTGCTACATCTATCAAAACATTAAAAATAATAAAAGCATGTTCTTTTAACAAGGATATACAAATAAAGTAACAGTACAGAATAGGTAGTCCTATGGCATGTCATGAATCACTGGGGAAGGGCACTTTTCAAGGCACTTCAGGTACATTTTACTTTCCAGAAAGGAAAAAACTATATTCTTACTTCACACAAGGAAAAGATCAGATGGGTTAGGGAACTAAGTAGAAATTAAAACTGCAAATCTATTTAAAAGGCAACTTGAGTTTCAGATGAGAAGTTTTCTTAAACAAGTTACAAAGACATAAAGGAAAGATAAACATATCTGACTAAATAAAATATATAATGGCGAAACATCAAAATATATTCAAACTTACTCCATAAGTTCATTTATGTAAATGTTAATAGCTAGTCTATGGTGATTGAAATCAGAATAGCGGTTACCTTTGAGAAAGGGGGGTTTCCCTGGTAGCTCAGTTGGTGAAGTATCCGCCTGCAATGCACGAGACCCCAGTTTGATTCCTGGCTCGGGAAGATCCTCTGGAGAAGGGATAGGCTACCCACTCCAATATTCCGGCCTGGAGAATTCCATGGACTAGTCCCTGGGGTCGCAGAGTCAGACACAACTGAGTGACTTTCAGTTTGAGGAAGGGATGTGTGGGTAATAACTGCAGAGGTTTATAAGGGCGCCCTCTGAGTGCTGATGAAGTTTTTGCTTCTGATTTGGATGATGATTACACTTTTTGAAAAGATATCGGGCTGCACATATGTGTGCACTTTTCTGTATGTATATTAACTAAATTTAAAATTTTAAATACACACGGATATATAAACATGATTAAAATGCAAACAGTGTTGTGGGGGGGCATTTGGATTAGATATGAAAGAAACTGAGTATCCAGAGTATATATTTTTGTAAAAACTCACAAAAGCAAATCAATATACCATTTTTTTTTAACCTATAGCATTGACAAGAACTTTTAAGACCTCAAATATCAAGAGTTAACAAAGGAGTGGATAAAACTATATTCTCATATGAAATCAGTGAAAAAATAACTAGCTTGAACAAACTGAAGAACAATTTCATGTCATTTCTATTGAATTCATACTGTACAGATGTGAAAGCTAGACTATAAAGAAAGATGAGCACTGAAGAACCAGTGCTTTTGAACTGTGGTGTTGGAGAAGACTCTTGAGAGTCCCTTGGACTGCAAGATCCAACCAGTCCATCCTAAAGGAAATCAGTCCTGAATATTCATTGGAAGGACTGATGTTGAAGCTGAAACTCCAATACTTTGGCTACCTGATGCAAAGAGCTGACTCACTGGAAAAGACCCTAATGCTGGGAAAGACTGAAGGTGGGAAGAGAAGGGGATGACAGAGGATGAGATGGTTGGATGGCATCACTGACTTGATGGATATAAGTTTGAGTAAACTCCGGGAGTTGGTGATGGACAGGGAGGCCTGGCATGCTGCAGTCTATGGGGTCACAAAGAGTTGGACACAACTGAGCAACTGAACTGAACTGAATTGTTGAAATTAAAAGCTCATATACTTTAAACTCAGTAATTCCACTTTTGCCTAAACACCATAGAGCAGTATTTTTCAAACTGTTTGTTGTGACTCAGGAGGTGGGTTCTTAAATCAACTTTATGCTTTATAACAAGGCTTTTTTTTCCCCATGAAGTATAAAAACAATAAAATATTTGGACATAAAAATGCTATGCATGGATAGCAGTCTGTCCAAGACATGCTTTTCACTGAACCAAATGAAGAAACAAAAATGTCAAGTTTTTCATAAAACTAACCAGATAATGTAACATTTTAATTCTGAGACTGTCCTTAAAACTTTTTAGTACAGAAAATTCTTTCTATCATAAATTATGGTGACTCAATATTAATATTGTCTGTGGATTTTTTAATGTTTGCATCGAGCAAAAGTAAAAGTTGGAAAACCTGTGTGCATCACTGACTTTTTGTCCTCTAAATATCACTGATCTCTGACATTCCAATGTCTGGGAATCACTATTCTACTCCATACCTCAGCAGTTTCAAGCAGATGCAAGTCACAGACTGAACCTTTTGTACTGTAACTACTGAACTAACCATGCACTCATTCTTTAACACATTCAGTGAGTGGATGTTGAGGGGACTGAGGCATAAAGGTCAGTTAGCTTGATTTAATTCCACAACAAAGCCTTTAAAAAATGTGTGCCATTGTTCACTAGGGCATGGCAATGGAGCTGGATGGATTATTGCAAATCCATCATCGCTGTGAAAAACAATCCAGTGGATGGGTGAAAATCTCCATCTTTATTTGAAGATGATCACATATGAGCACACTCTTAGTGATCTGAATAGGCAAGAATGCTGAGGATCAAAGAACAATACAGGCCTCGCGCCCACTTGAAGTAGCCCACTGGAGTGGCTTTGAGAACCAGAGATGGAGTGAGGCTGGATCCTGAGGTAGAATTTACAATCCACTCTGACTCCCCTTCACTGTATCTAAATTTGCTTACAGTTTAAAAATAGATGTCTATAGATTGTTTGAACGCTTAAATGTTTTACAAATTTTATTTAAAAAACGCCAAGCAGCTAGGGATCTATAAAGCCTAGAAGATGATAAACTGATCCTTCAGCTATATAAACAATGAAAAGTGATTTAAAAAATCAGTTTAAGCCAAATGACCTCCAGCATTACCAATTCAAATATTAAATATTTTGTGTGTGTTGTGTCCGACTCTTTGCGACCCCATGGACTGTAGCCCACTAGGGGTCCTTTGTCCATGCGATTCTCCAGGCAAGAACGCTGGAGTCTGAGTCATAACATGTGACCGTAAGCACTCGTACGGCAGCAGTCCTGGCTTAGTCATGGTTTAGATTTCTACTCATTGACAAGTTGCTATCCACTTCCAACTATACACCCAGAGATCACTTATCTCAGTCTTTCCCCGCATCGCAGTTAAGAAGCTGAGGCTTGTCACAAAGAGTTGGACACAACTGAGCAACTGAACTGAACTGAATTGTTGAAATTAAAAGCTCATATACTTTAAACTCAGTAATTCCACTTTTGCCTAAACACCATAGAGCAGTATTTTTCAAACTGTTTGTTGTGACTCAGGAGGTGGGTTCTTAAATCAACTTTATGCTTTATAACAAGGCTTTTTTTTCCCCATGAAGTATAAAAACAATAAAATATTTGGACATAAAAATGCTATGCATGGATAGCAGTCTGTCCAAGACATGCTTTTCACTGAACCAAATGAAGAAACAAAAATGTCAAGTTTTTCATAAAACTAACCAGATAATGTAACATTTTAATTCTGAGACTGTCCTTAAAACTTTTTAGTACAGAAAATTCTTTCTATCATAAATTATGGTGACTCAATATTAATATTGTCTGTGGATTTTTTAATGTTTGCATCGAGCAAAAGTAAAAGTTGGAAAACCTGTGTGCATCACTGACTTTTTGTCCTCTAAATATCACTGATCTCTGACATTCCAATGTCTGGGAATCACTATTCTACTCCATACCTCAGCAGTTTCAAGCAGATGCAAGTCACAGACTGAACCTTTTGTACTGTAACTACTGAACTAACCATGCACTCATTCTTTAACACATTCAGTGAGTGGATGTTGAGGGGACTGAGGCATAAAGGTCAGTTAGCTTGATTTAATTCCACAACAAAGCCTTTAAAAAATGTGTGCCATTGTTCACTAGGGCATGGCAATGGAGCTGGATGGATTATTGCAAATCCATCATCGCTGTGAAAAACAATCCAGTGGATGGGTGAAAATCTCCATCTTTATTTGAAGATGATCACATATGAGCACACTCTTAGTGATCTGAATAGGCAAGAATGCTGAGGATCAAAGAACAATACAGGCCTCGCGCCCACTTGAAGTAGCCCACTGGAGTGGCTTTGAGAACCAGAGATGGAGTGAGGCTGGATCCTGAGGTAGAATTTACAATCCACTCTGACTCCCCTTCACTGTATCTAAATTTGCTTACAGTTTAAAAATAGATGTCTATAGATTGTTTGAACGCTTAAATGTTTTACAAATTTTATTTAAAAAACGCCAAGCAGCTAGGGATCTATAAAGCCTAGAAGATGATAAACTGATCCTTCAGCTATATAAACAATGAAAAGTGATTTAAAAAATCAGTTTAAGCCAAATGACCTCCAGCATTACCAATTCAAATATTAAATATTTTGTGTGTGTTGTGTCCGACTCTTTGCGACCCCATGGACTGTAGCCCACTAGGGGTCCTTTGTCCATGCGATTCTCCAGGCAAGAACGCTGGAGTCTGAGTCATAACATGTGACCGTAAGCACTCATACGGCAGCAGTCCTGGCTTAGTCATGGTTTAGATTTCTACTCATTGACAAGTTGCTATCCACTTCCAACTATACACCCAGAGATCACTTATCTCAGTCTTTCCCCGCATCGCAGTTAAGAAGCTGAGGCTCACAGAGGTGAAATGACTTACACAGGCAGTTGGTTCAGAATCAAGGTCCCTTGGCTCTTAGTCCAGTACGCCCCTAGCGGTACCACGTTTCTTCTCAGAGATTATCTGTAAAGAGGATGGAAATTATACCCACTTAGTTCAGTTCAGTTCAGTTCAGTCGCTCAGTCGTGTCTGACTCTTTGCGACCCCATGCATCGCAGCACACACTTAGGAGTGCACTTTGCCCATCCAGCAATCAACGCTCACTGGATTTAAATTTGAAAAGGAAAATGAATGTTAATAATCAGCAACAAAATGCTATATTTTTGCCCAAAAGAAAATAATACATGCTATGCTCCACTGATCTATGGTCCAGTTAGGAGAGCTTTCTTAATCTGACAGTTGAATGAAACATTTGATGAGAAACAAATGGTAAAAAAAATGCAAAAATATTATAATTTCAACTATAGTATTTTCTGTTCATTTAACCTAACTTTAAAGAGTTATGTTATTTTAGAGCTGTGAGTCTATTTCTAGCATGAAAACCACTTCCTTTCATTTACTCTATATTTATGATCTTTAAGTAGCCATATAGTTTCCATGTATAATTTCTACTGTTTGCTAATTCTATACTTTCAGTTCAGTTCAGTCGCTCAGTTGTGTCTGACTCTTTGCGACCTCATGAACCGCAGCATGCCAGGCCTCCGTGTCCATCACCAACTCCTGGAGTTTACTCAAACTCATCTCCATTGAGTCAGTGATGCCATCCAAACATCTCATCCTCTGTTGTCCCCTTCTCCTCCCACCTTCAATCCTTCCCAGCATCAGGGTCTTTTCAAATGAGTCAGCTCTTCGCATCAGGTGGCCAAAGTATTATTGGAGTTTCAACTTCAACATCAGTCCTACCAATGAACACTCAGGACTGACCTCCTTTAGGATGGACTGGTTGGATCTTGTTGCAGCCCAAGGGACTCTCAAGAGTCTTCTCCAACACCACAGTTCAAAAGCATCAATTCTCCAGCACTCTATACTTTAAGAAGTGTCAAATACTGCTATTACCCTACTGTCTTCTGATTCTATAAGCTAGAGATTCCAAGTGTGAATGCTTTTAGGGACTAAGCAATAACATAAATGTGTGAAGTGACTGGAGTGATGAGGATTTGGTGAACAGGTTCATGTCTTTGTTTTTGCTCTACATGGATTTTGAAAACATGTAGAATTTTAACAGGAATGTTAGAATATCAGTGAGCAATTAGATAAAACTCTAAAGAAGAAGGGGAGAGAAACTGAGAGGGTCCATTAGAAACAAAGACCCTGCTTTCTGTAAGTCAGGCTCCAGTCAAGGGGATAGTCAGATCTCAGGGAAGATATAACAGCCTCCATAATGACGAAGCTCACGTTGCCTCAATAGTCCAGTGCTCTTTTCATGTCAATACCAGGACTAACGGTGAACAAAGTTTTGTGTTTGTTTTTTTAAACCAACTGAAGTTCTTTTCTTTTACCTTATTTCACCTGTAAAACCTCTTCATTCTTTATCATTAGCTAAGAGGAGACTGGGCTTCCCTGTGGCTCAAATGATAAAGAATCTGCCTGCAATGCATGAGACCTGGGATCGATCCCTGGGCTGGGAAGATTCCCTGGAGGAGGGCATGGCTACCCACTCCAGTGGAGAATCCCATGGACAGAGAAGCCTAATGGGCTACAGTCCACAGGGTCACAAAGAATAGGACACAACTGAGCAGCTAAGCAGAGCACAGCAAGAGGAGACTATCCTACACCTGAACCCTTAAAAAAGAAATCACTGATATGGGTGGATGAGCCAACAAAATGTAATCCATGTAGTAAAACCGATGCACTCAGAACATTCCTCACATTTTTCAGTTCTCAACCCCGGTAATCCACTCTGCTAAAAAATCAGTATTACAGAAGACATTGTCAAGTACTCTTTCTTTTCTTCTTTAGCAAATGTTCCCCTAAATATTCAGTGAATCTCTCAGAGAGTGACAGCATCTCAGAGAAACTCTCTAGAACAGACGCTATAAGATTGTGCCAAAACGTCATCCCGCCAAGAAAACACAGAACAAGAGATTTTTTTTAATGGATCATCAAAACCCAGTTCAGAATAGCATGAAACAGAGAGAGCAATTTGAGAACTGAAGGCAGTCAGTTAAACCAGACTGAGCTTCCTCCCTCTAGCCCTGTCCAGAGATGTAGTTGACAGTTTTCTAATAGACTATGTAGTTTTCACACCTAAATTTACTACAGAAGTTTCTATGGCATCTTGAAATTCACAAGTTTCACTTGGTCTGTACTCAAGACCAACAGCCAATAAGCTTGAAAGAAGAAAAGGTAGAATGAAGTGACATATGGAAAAATAGAAAATTATAGTAAGAAATGATTCTTGTGGTTCAATTATCTCATTTTATAGAAATAGAAACTTGAGTCCTTGGAATGACATACTCAAATAAGATGAGGAGCAATCTTGTTTATTTTCTACTACACTACCACCATTCATAAGGACTTTCTAAAAAATTCTTTTGAAGTATTATCAATACATGAAAATGAAAATGAAGTCACTCAGTCGTGTCCGACTCTTTGCAACCCCATGGACTTCTCCAGGCCAGAATACTGGAGTGGGTGTTCTTTCCTTTCTCCAGGGGATCTTCCCAACACAGGGTTTGAACCTAGGTCTCCCTCATTGCAGGCAGATTCTTTACCAGCTCAGCCACAGGGAAGCCCCATTATCAATGAATATAGGAAAGTAAATTAATCAAATGTACATTTAAAAAAACAATAATAATAAAGCAGGAACTTGTGAAAGCACCACCCAGGCAAAGAATCAGGACACTGCCGGACTTTTGGAAGCCCTCACATGACCCTCTTATTGCTCCCTCTTCCCTCCCTGCAAAGGAAGCCAGGCTCTCCTGCAAGAGCTTTACTTTATATTCTTTCTACTTAGGCATCTGTACCTAAATAATATATTTTTAGTTTTTCTATTTAGTGGAATCAAATCATTATATGGAAATTTTTATATCTGACATCTTTCACTCAATGTACATTTGTAAGATTCAACTCAGCTGATATGTAGAGCTATAATTTGCTCATTTCATTGCTATTTAATATTTTACTACATGAATATGTCATACTTTTTTGATCTTTAGGTTATATACCTGTATAGAGTGCAATTTCTATGCTGTAGAGTATGCACATAGTCTACTTAGAACACTTTCAGCAGGAAAAAAAAATATGTAACTCTAATTAAAAATGGCTCAAACAATAAGAACACTTACTATTTTGCATAACAAGAAATTAAGGTATAAGTAAAATCCAATGTTGTCTGTTTCAATGACTCAACAGCATCATCAAGGACCCAGGCAATTTCATCTTCTGCTCTCATCCTTAATCTCTGTCCCACTTTGTTTTCAGGCTGGGTCCTTCATAATCACAAGAAGCCACAACAGCTCCAGACAACATATCCAACCACAACCACATCCAGAGGGAGAAGGGGCCGTTTTCTCCAGTGTTTCTCTCTCAAGTATAACACAACCTTTCCTTGGTGCCCTTAGCAAACTTTCTCTCACCTCATAGTTAATGATTATATCACTTGTTCTACCAAAATCAATCACTAAAAAGAGAAATAAAACTCATCTATGTCAATCAAGGCAAGGTGTTCAATACAAACTCTCAGAGAGTGGTGAGAGACCCTGGCCCTGAGCACTTTGCCATGGGAATGAGGTTGTATGCTTTATCTTTTATTCTCTTGAATTTTGCTATCGTTAAACATAATGACATATATTTGTTTACTGTGGAACATGTAATTTAAAAGCTATATAAGAACATAGTGAAAAGACTAATAAACCGAAACCCCATTCCATGAAACCAGTTCTGAGCTTCACTATTAACTCATGCCCAGTCTCCTTTCATCTGTACCCCATCCATTCCCCCATTCCTTCTTTGGTTATCCACAAGTAAATCCAGCTCTCGTTATTACATCTATAAATATACCAGTTGCTGTTTAGTCTTTCAGTTGTGTTTGACTCTTTGCAACCCCACGGGACTGTAGCCCACCAGGATCCTCTGTCCATAGGATTTCCCAGACAAGAATGCTGGAGTGGGTTGCCACTTCCTTCTTCAGGGGATCTTCCTGACCCAGGGATTGAACCCAAGTCTCCTACACTGGCAGGCAGATTTTTTACCACTGAGACATCAGGGAAACAAAACTATATACCAATATAAGTCTTTTAAAGACTTCTTTAAAAACAAAGCCACGATACAATTATCACATCTTAAAAGAAGTTTCCTAACACAACAAGCAGAAGATATTAAGAAGAGGCAGCAAGAATACACAGAAGAACTGTTAAAAAAGATCATCATGACTCAGATAATCATGATGGTGTGATCACTCACCTAGAGCCAGACATCCTGGAATGTGAAGTCAAGTGGGCCTTAGGAAGGATCACTACGAACAAAGCTAGTGGAGGTGGTGGAATTCCAGTTGAGCTATTTCAAATTCTGAAAGATGATGCTATGAAAGTACTGCACTCAATATGCCAGCAAATTTAGAAAACTCAGTGGTGGGCACAGGACTGGAAAAGGTGAGTTTTCATTCCAATCCCAAAGAAAGACAATGCCAAAGAATGCTCCAACTACTGCACAATTGCACTTATCTCACATGCTAGTAAAGTAATGCTCAAAATTCTCCAAGCCAGGCTTCAGCAATATGTGAACCGTGAACTTCCAGATGTTCAAGCTGGTTTTAGAAAAGGCAGAGGAACCAGAGATCAAATTGCCAACATCTGCTGGATCATCGGAAAACAAGAGAGTTCCAGAAAAACATCTATTTTGCTTTATTGACTATGCCAAAGCCTTTGACTGTGTGGATCACAATAAACTGTGGACAATTCTGAGAGAGATGGTAATACCAGACTACCTGACCTGCCTCTTGAGAAACCTGTATGCAGGTCAGGAAGCAACAGTTAGAACTGGACATGGAACAACAGACTGGTTCCAAATAGGAAAAGGAGTACGTCAAGGCTGTATATTGTCACCCTGTTTATCTAATTTATATGCAGAGTACATCATGAGAAAGGCTGGGCTGGATGAAGCACAAGCTTGAATCAAGATTGCTGGGAGAAATATCAATAACCTCAAATACAAAGATGACACCACCTTTATGACAGAAAGCAAAGAAAAACTAAAGTGCCTCTTGATGACGGTGAAAGAGGAGAGTGAAAAAATTGGCTTAAAGCTCAGCACTCAGAAAACTAAGATCATGGCATCCGGTCCCATCACTTCATGGCAAATAGATGGGGGAACAGTGGAAACAGTGAGAGATTTTATTTTTTTGAGCTCCAAAATCACTGCAGAATGGTGACTGTAGCCATGAATTAAAAGATACTTACTCCTTGGAAGGCAAGTTATGACCAACCTAGCTAGCATATTAAAAAGCAGAGACATTTTTTGTCAACAAAGGTCTGTCTAGTCGGGCTATCGTTTTTCTAGTGGTCATGTATCGATGTGAGAATTGGACTATAAAGAAAGATGAGCACCAAAGAATTGAAGCTTTTGAACTGTGGTGTTGGAGAAGACTCTTGAGAGTCCCTTGGACTGCAAGGAGATCCAACCAGTCCATCCTAAAGGAGATCAGTCCTGGGTGTTCATTGGTAGGACTGATGTTGAAGCTGAAACTTTAATACTTTGGCCACCTGATGTGAAGATCTGACTCATTGGAAAAGACCCTGATTCTGGGAAAGATTGAAGGTGGGAGGGGAAGGGAACAACAGAGGATGAGATGGCTGGATGGCATCACCAACTCAATGGACATGGGTTTGGATGGACTCTGGGATTTGGTGATGGACAGGGAGGCCTGGCGTGCTGTGGTTCATGGGGTCACAAAGAATCGGACACACTGAGTGACTGAACTGAACTAATACAACAAATATCCTGTTAGTATTCAAATATTTCCAACTACTTCATAAATATGCATCAGTAAGTGTATTTATGTCCATGTGTACAGGTCATGTATTTAGAGAGTTTGAACTGAGATCCAAATAAGGGCCAAACATTCCAATTATTGATAGGTCTCCTAAGCAGGACCAGGTATTCTTAAAAAAAAATTCAGAGTTTTGTAAATGAGGAGGATGGGAAGTTGAGGTAATGTGAGCAAAGGCTGGAGCTCCCAAGCTAATAAGCCTCAACCAGGCTCTGAAAGTCTCCCTAAAAGACCAACCCATGGGCCATGGTCAGTGATCACACCTGGAAATGTGCAGCTTACAGTCTAGAAGACCTCCTTCACTCCAAGGGCAAAAAATACTAAGGATCCAGATTTCTTAGGAAAAGCATATCACAAAGAAATGAGCATCATTAAAAAATGGGTGAGAAAGAACATGGAATTAATGCTAATGTCACTGCAGCAACAATTTGTTTTTAAGAAATCAACTGTTAGCAAGAGATTAATAGAGGTGGTAAAAGACTAGAAATGTGTAATTCCCTGGTGAATTATATCTATTGATTAAAATAAAAGTATAAAATATAGTGACTTCAAGTCATCAGTTCTTTGTAATCAATTTTGCTTTTAATCTACACTTAGATTTTACAATTAGGTTGTAAATACTTGAAATGATTGGTATTGAACTTGAAATTGTGATTTTTAAAAAATGTGGCATTGAGATAAACTGCTAACTGAAGGAGAAGTGATATAGTGCTGATGAGATTTTATGGTGCTTTTTATTAATACCTCTCCACTTCTAAAAATGATTTGCTATAACAAAATAAAATATATAGATTTGATAAGACTGGAAAAACATCAAAGAAGAATAAAGGCAAAATTCAAGAAATGAAAGAAGGAAAGGAGAATAATTAAGCAGAAAACATGGGCTAAAGCAAGGGATTGACTATTTAAAAAAAAAAACTTTTAAAGTTTACTATCCTCTGTCTCTACTTTTCCAACCCATATTTCTTCTAACAGTCACAAGTCAGAGGTAGTGGTTCAAAGAGGAGGAAAAAATGTTTACTATCAGCACAGCTTCTCCAGGAACTGGGCATGGCAAGATGGCTATGCTGAATAAATCTACAGCCTATTATACAGAGTGAAGTGAGTCAGAAAGAGAAAGATAAATATCACATACTAATGTGGTGTTGGAGAAGATTCTTGAGAGTCCCTTGGACTGCAAGGAGATCCAACCAGTCCATTCTGAAGGAGATCA
>SJYT01006938.1:90141-135560 GCA_006410635.1 Cephalophus harveyi | reverse complement strand
GATGGATGTGAGTCTGAGTGAACTCCGAGAGATGGTATGAACAAGGAGGCCTGGCATGCTGCGATTCATGGGGTCGCAGAGAGTCGGACACGACTGAACTGAACTGAACTGAATGCATACATACGGAATCTAGAAAGATGGTACTGAAGAATTTATTTGCAGGGCAGCAATGGAGAAACAGACATAGAGAACAGACTATGGACATGGGGAGAGGGGAGGAGAGGATGAGATGTATGGAGAGAGTAACATGGAAACTTACATTACCATGTGTAAAATAGATCAGTTCAGTTCAGTCACTCAGTCGTGTCCAACTCTTTGCAGCCCCATGGACTGCAGCACACCAGGCCTCCCTGTCCATCACCAACTCCCGGAGTTTATTCAAACTCATCTCCATTAAGTTGGTGATGCCATCCAACCATCTCATCCTCTGTCATCCCCTTCTCCTCCCACCTTCAATCGTTCCTAGCATCAAGGTCTTTTCAAATGAGTCAGCTCTTTGCATCGGGTGGCCAAAGTATTGAAGTTTCAGCTTCAGCATCAGTGATCACTCAGGACTGATCTCCTTTAATATGAACTGGTTGTAAAATAGCCAATGGGAATTTGTTGTATGTCTCAGAAAATTCAAACAGGGGCTCTGTATCAACCTAGAGGGGTGGGATGGGGAGGGAGATGGGAGAGGATTCAAGAGGAAGCGGATATATGTATACCTATGGCTGATTCGTGTTGAGGTTTGACAGAAAATAACAAAATTCTATAAAGCAATTATCCTTCAATTTTGGCACCCCACTCCAGTACTCTTGCCTGGGAAATCCCATGGACGGAGGAGCCTCGTAGGCTACAGTCCATGGGGTCGCTAAGAGTCGGACACGACTGAGCGACTTCCCTTTCACTTTTCACTTTCATGCATTGGAGAAGGAAATGGCAACCCACTCCAGTGTTCTTGCCTGGAGAATCCCAGGGACAGAGGAGCCTGGTGGGCTTCCGTCTATGGGGTCGCACAGAGTCGGACACGACTGACGTGACTTAGCAGCAGCAGCAGCAGCAGCAGCAGCAAAATTTTAAAGTTTATATATAAAAAAGGAATACAATAGTGGTTCTCAATGATGGTAATTTTGCCCCTCAGGGGTAGAATTGGCAATGCATGGAGATGCTCTATGTTTGTTTCAATAACGGAGAGGTACTGTGTTCAGTGAGTGGACAGAGGCCCAGGTTGCTGCTAAACATCCTACTATGTACAGGATGCTCCCTTTCCCCAGTAAAGAATCACTCAGCACAATATGTCAACAGGACCAGGTTGAGAATCCCAGATCTAGTGGACAAAGATGTAGAACAATTCCAAGGCACCAGCTCATCATGCACCATTAACATACACAGAAGGACTTCTCTCTCCTTTGTCCAACAAATTCTTTCCCTACAATTTTTTTTTCCTTGCTGTTACCCTCACCACAATCAAAATACATGCTTTAACAGATCAATTCCAGTGTACTGCAAGCTCCCAAATGATTTTATGGCTCACTTTGATATGAGCTCACAGATGTCTAATTTTTCTGACATTATAATTCACCCCTCTCACCTAAGAATGGCAGTGGTTTCTGTTTTGTCTATGATGTCAAAGCTAATTCCTCTTCCTGACAACAGACTCATCATCCATCAATAGCTAATTCTTCACTTTTGTAAACTCACCTTAAATCTTCACAGCTCCTTTTCTCCAGCCAAGACATCAAAAGACCTTTCTCCCTCTTTTCACCTTCACCTGTTCAACCTGCCTCCAGATTGGTTAAAAACTTTAGTAAAGAATACTTCTGAAAAATCAGACAAATTTTTTAGTTCCGTCATTTCAGTCAGTCATTTCTGACTCTTTGCAACCCCATGGACTGTAGTACGCCAGGCTTCCCTGTCCATCACCAACTCCCGGAGCTTGCTCAAACTCATGTCCATTGAGTTGGTGATGCCATTCAACCGTCTCATCCTCTGTTGTCCCTTTCTCCTCCCTCCTTCAATCATTCCCAGCATCAGGGTCTTTTCCAATGAGTCAGCTGTTCATACCAGGTGGCCAAAATATTGGAGTTTCAGCTTCAGCATCAGTCCTTCCAATGAATATTCAGAACTGCTCTCCTTTAGGATGGACTGGTTGGATCTCCTTGCAGTCCAAGGGACTCTCAAGAGTCTTCTCCAACACCACAGTTCAAAAGCATCAATTGTTCAATGCTCAGCTTTCTTTATAGTCCAACTCTCACATCCATACACGACTACTGGAAACAACATAGCTTTGACTAGGTGGACCTTTGTTGGCTGAGTAACGTCTCTGTTTTTTAATATGCTGTCTAGGCTAAATATAGCTTTTCTTCCAAGGAGCAAGCGTCTTTTAATTTCATGGTTGCAGTCACCATCTGCAGCGATTTTGGAGCCCCCCCAAAAAAGTCTCTTACTGTTTCCATTGTTTTCCCATCTATTTGCCATGAATTGATGGGACAGATGTCATGATCTTCGTTTTCTGAATGTTGAGTTTTAAGCTAACTTTTGACTCTCCTCTTTCAGTTTCATCAAGAGGCTCTTTAGTTTTTCTTTGCTTTCTGCCATAAGCATGATATCATCTGCATATCTGAGGTTACTGATATTTCTTCTAGCAATCTTGATTCCAGCTTGTCCTTCATTCAGCCTGGCATTTCCACATGATGTGCTCTGCATATAAGTTAAATAAGCGGGGTAACAATATTCAGCCTTGACGTACTCCTTTCCCAATTTGGAACCAGTCTGTTGTTTCATGTCCGGTTCTAACTCTTGCTTCTTGACCTGCATACAGATTTCTTAGGAAGCAGGTAAGGCGATCTGGTATTCCCATTTCTTTAAGAATTTTCCACAGTTTATTGTGATCCACACAGTTAAAGGCTTTGGCATAGTCAATAAAGCAGAAATAGATGTTTTTCTGGAACTCTGTTGCTTTTTCTATGATCCAACAGATGTTGGCAATTTGATCTCTGGTTCCTCTGCCTTTTCTAAATCCAATTTGAACATCTGGAAGTTCACGGTTCACGTATTGCTGAAGCCTGGCTTGGAGAATTTTGAGCATTACTTTGCTAGCGTCTGAGATGAGTGCAATAGTGTACTAGTTTGAGCATTCTTTGGCATTGCTTTTCTTTGGTATTGGAATTAAAGCTGACCTTTTCCAGTCCTGTGGCCACTTCTAAGCTTTCCAAATTTGCTGGCATAATGAGTGCAGCACTTTCACAGCATCATCTTTTAGGATTTGAAATAATTCAACTGAAATTCCATCACCTCCACTAGCTTTGTTCATAGTGATGCTTTCTAAGGCCCACCTCACTTCTCATTTCAAGGTATCTGGCTCTAGGTGAGGGGTCACACCATCGTGGTTATCTGGGTCACGAAGATCTTTTTTGTATAGTTCTTCTTATATTCTTGCCACCTCTTCTTAATATCTTCTGCTTCTGTTAGGTCCATACCATTTCTGTCCTTTCTTGTGCCCATCTTTGCAGATTTTTAGTTACTTCCATTGTGGTCAGTGGGACAATAGCAGAATCTACTACAAAATCTGTGTATTGAAAAGGCTTTTTCTATAACTTTTTCTAGACTCCACCTGCCAATGCAGAAGATGCAGGAGACACAGATTTGATCCCTGTGTTGGGAAGATCCCCTGGAGAGGAAATGGCAGCCCACTCTGGTATTCTTGCCTGGAAATTTTCATGGACAGAGGAGCCTGGCAGGCTACTGTCCATAGGCTTACAAAGAGTCAGACACAACTGAGTTCTGAGCATTTTCCTTCTAATATTCTATGTCAGAAAACTAAGGCTGAAACAAAATACATTTTGATGCAAAAACAATTTTAATTAATTGAAACTGAGTCCCCCTAAAACCAAGTTCCCTTGCCAAATTTACGATTTATTCTCCTTCTTTGTCCTGCCCCGTTTCCCTCAGATTGAGGACTATCAAAGAAATAGGGACCTGAAAACAAGCAAGACCCTGTGGGGCCCTCCTAAGTACAAAAGTTCCTCTGTGTCCCCTGTCTGTCATTTGTAGAACAAGGCTTTAGTCTTTGAGGCCTTCCCAGAGTTCCAAAAAGCCAACTCAAGTAACTGCTAATTGGGTAAGTGAGTGAATGCAGAAACAAAGGAAAAGAAGTTAAGCAAGAAAATTAATGGCACTAGTTCCTCCTCAAAGGATACATGTAACAATTTGATGCATATCTTTTAATCATTCTGCAAGAACCAAGACCTCCACCCAGGGAGAGGATGGTGACTGGAGGCTGAATACAAGCACACAGATTCTAGACTGGTTGGAATTAGAAGGCTGATTAAGATTCCTATCAGCGACCCCATGGACTGCAGCCTACCAGGCTCCTCCATGGGAGTTTCCAGGCAAGAGTACTGGAGTGGGGTGCCATTGGCTTCTCTGTTATCCAGGCTACCCAGGTTCAATTCTTGGGCAGGGAATTAAGATCTCATTTCATGCCACCACTCACTGCTGCCTCACCAAGATTAGGCCATTACTCATGTGACTGGTCAAGTTACTAACATTTTTTGAGCCTCAGTTTTCTTGGTCTGTAAAATGGGGATGATAACACTTTAATTCACAGGACTAGTTGAAATAATGTATACAAAGTGTTTAACCTAGTGGCTGGCACAGTAGACACTAGCTATCATTGTTATCACTTTCGTCATCATTATTCCTGTTGGCATTATGGTCATCGTTGTCACACCATTTCATTCTACCCAAGGACTAAGACTCTCACTTCTCTCCAGTGGTCCCAAACACTATTTGATTTCTTCGGGGGTGATGAAAACTCCCCTACCTATAATTACTCCCATCTGGGAACTGAAATCTGCATTTGCTCCAGTGTTAGAAGCTTCTGTGCTAGTTGCTCAGTTGTGTTCGACTCTGCGACCCCATGGACTGTAGCCCACCAGGCTCCTCTGTCCATGGAATTCTCCAGGTAAGAATACTGGAGTGGGTAGCCATTCCTGATTTTTAGTTACTTCCATTGTGGTCAGTGGGACAATAGCAGAATCTACTACAAAATCTGTGTATTGAAAAGGCTTTTTCTATAACTTTTTCTAGACTCCACCTGCCAATGCAGAAGATGCAGGAGACACAGATTTGATCCCTGTGTTGGGAAGATCCCCTGGAGAGGAAATGGCAGCCCACTCTGGTATTCTTGCCTGGAAATTTTCATGGACAGAGGAGCCTGGCAGGCTACTGTCCATAGGCTTACAAAGAGTCAGACACAACTGAGTTCTGAGCATTTTCCTTCTAATATTCTATGTCAGAAAACTAAGGCTGAAACAAAATACATTTTGATGCAAAAACAATTTTAATTAATTGAAACTGAGTCCCCCTAAAACCAAGTTCCCTTGCCAAATTTACGATTTATTCTCCTTCTTTGTCCTGCCCCGTTTCCCTCAGATTGAGGACTATCAAAGAAATAGGGACCTGAAAACAAGCAAGACCCTGTGGGGCCCTCCTAAGTACAAAAGTTCCTCTGTGTCCCCTGTCTGTCATTTGTAGAACAAGGCTTTAGTCTTTGAGGCCTTCCCAGAGTTCCAAAAAGCCAACTCAAGTAACTGCTAATTGGGTAAGTGAGTGAATGCAGAAACAAAGGAAAAGAAGTTAAGCAAGAAAATTAATGGCACTAGTTCCTCCTCAAAGGATACATGTAACAATTTGATGCATATCTTTTAATCATTCTGCAAGAACCAAGACCTCCACCCAGGGAGAGGATGGTGACTGGAGGCTGAATACAAGCACACAGATTCTAGACTGGTTGGAATTAGAAGGCTGATTAAGATTCCTAAAATACCACTCTGTTAGGCTACCACCAACCAATCAGAAGAAAGTCCTGCCTCCTTTCAACCCTCACCCCAAATGTTGACTTTATAAATATTCTCTGAAAACCACTGGGAAGTTTTGGTCCTTTAAGTGTGAGCCACCGGTACTCCTTGCTTGGTACCTGCAAAAAACCTCTACTTTCCTCCATTACAACCTGGTGTTAGTAGAATAGTTCTGCTGTGAGGTGAGCAAGCAGACACAAGCTTGTTTTAGTAACATAATCATAATTTTTTCATTTTCCACTGGTTTAATTAATGGAGATTTTGTTTCATGAAAATCTTTGTTCAGAAGAAAGGAAACTTAGGGAGATATTCACACTTTTTTAATTTGTTGTTGTTGTTGTTTTAATTTTAAAAATGATCCTTTGGGGGAAATTTTTTAATATGTTGAAATCTAGTGACTCAAAAAATGAGATGAAAATAAAATATGAAAACTGAATTCACTTTTTTTTTAATAAACTCTATTGCAGAAGAGAATTGCTCCCTTATTTCTGATAACACTAAGTCAACATTTCTAGTACAGATATTGGAAATGCTCAGCCTGAATAAAACATGAAAACTATTTTAAAATATCTAAGAATTTATTACACTGAAAGGGGGATAGATGAACTTTCAAAGTTGCTCACAATGAGAGCAGTGGAATAAATGAGGCAGTTGCAAGGAGTGAGATTTTGACTTAATATAAGAAAGAAGACTTGCCTCCACTCTGATATTCAAGGAGCTTCCTTCATGTTTCAATACCATCACTTTAGTTAGGAAAATATGCCCTAACAAAAAACTGATGGGCTGGGCTTCAGCATTCCCTCCTGGTGTTTTATGGACAATACACATGCAGCTTCATGCCTTCAGATCCTTGGTTACCCAGCTCCTCTCAGGGTCTGGGCAGCCACCAGCCCCATACATCATACTTAGATGCACTGGGTTAACCAAACAGTTCATTCAGGCTTTTTGATCAGCTCCATAATTATGCTCCTCCTTTGCTCAACAGCAGAAGTCCCCTGCCTGGTGGAAGAGTAAAGATTTTGACATAATAAAAGTCCATTTTTAAAAAATTCATTGTTATTTAAAAAAAACATTTTGATGGACTCAAAAAAATGACTTGGGGAAATGTTATAGATAGAAAATACATCAAAATAGTATAAAGGAATTTAATAAAGTTTCCCCTAAGATTTTTTTAGTCAAGTTAGAGAAATGTGAACCAGATACTAGGACATTTAGGAGAATCTATAACTAGAAAAGTGACATCAGAGACTAATTAATGGATGATTACTAGCCTTAAAAAGAGATTTCCAATGGTAGAACACAGAATGTTGCTTGTCCAATGACATGTTTAAAAATATGGCACTCTTGTTCATCACACCTACAGACCATGATGCTGAGAAGGGAAGCAAATACCGTGAATGGCAGAAATAAGAAGCAAAAAGCTAGAAGGCCAGAATGCTGGATGGAAAAGATGATGAAATTCAACCAAATCAGAAAGCAAACTGCAAAAGTACAAGACAGTGAGACAGTGATATTCCAGAACCATTTGTAGAAAAGGCATAAATATTTTACTCAACTGCAAATGTAATATAAGACAACATGTGACTCTCCCTCCAAAAAGGAACTAATATGACCTTGAGTTGTATTAACAGACATACAGTAGCTATATAAAGGAGATAAATGTTCCTCTGTTCTCTGCAACCTAAATGCAAAGGTACTGGTGATATTTAGCTTGAAGAAAGAAGGTAGATTGATTGCTCTCTTTAAATATTTAAAGGTGTGTCGTGTAGAAGCAGCCCTCAGAAGTTTGACATACAATGGGTAAAATATATGAGGAGATAAATTTGGATCTTCTTCCTAACTGTGAAAATATACATAGGAAGGAATAGGGTCTCTATTACCAGACTGGACCAGTTTTATACATGCTGTAGGTTGGATTCAAGTTCTGGAGAAGTGACTGGAGTGAATGAGACAGTTCAAAATATCTACCTCATTCACTAGGGGGTCATTGGGTAAAGCTGGTGGTGGACTGGACAGAGTGGGGATTAGTGAAGGAAAATTGCTCCATACTGAAAAAGCATGAAGCAAAACTCCTGCTGTCTCTCATTAAAGTTTTACTAGAGATGAATTGCTGGAGAAGGAAATGGCAACCCACTCCAGTGTTCTTGCCTGGAGAATCCCAGGGACGGGGGAGCCTGGTGGGCTGCCGTCTATGGGGTCACACAGAGTCGGACACGACTGAAGTGACTTAGCAGCAGCAGCAGCAGAGATGAATTGTGCTTCCACACTCATTAGGAAAAAAGCCTAATAGAATTACAGAGAAAATTCTCTTTCCATTTTATGTTTTGTAAAAACTTCAAAATGTTTCCTCTTCCTAAACCTGATCTTCAAAATCTCTTTTCTAAACTGTGTACAATGTAGATTTGTTAGGCATTTTCCAGGAGTAATTTTTCAACGGTAATAAGTGAAGCCCAACAACAAACTGTAGAATAAATCTGTTACTTGGAATTAAAATTGGCAGTTCTATATTTATTTTTGTTTTAGTTTCTTTTGTGTTCCCAAGATATCAAGTAAAATAAACCTATCTGTTAGCACACATGGGTCTCCTTACATCAATGTCAAAATGATGGTTTCGGTCTGAGTATTTTAGTTCTCAACATCAGTGACGAGCATTTGGCCAACATTCCTTTGGGACTTACCTGTGCTGGTTTTGTATCAACATTCCATAGACATGCTCCTTCTCTCTGGCTCCAAAGGACTTCCCGGCCTCTAATATGCATTTAGTTTCTATTCCCACCACTTCCTCATGGCATTTCTTCAAGGCAGTAAATACATCTAGAAGTCTTGCTGGCCAGATCTCTTATAGGTTCATCTGCCTTATTTTCCTTTCTCTTGAGTCGATAGCTCTCAAATTTAGAATGCTTCAAAATCACCTGTATAGCTAGTTTAAAAATATGGATCCCAAGATCTCATCCTCAGGTGTTCTCATTTAACAGCTGCCTTGAGACGAGTATGACCGTTCTAACAAATTCCACTTACCCTATAAAGGTGTTTTTTTGTTGTTAATTTTTTTAATACAGAAGGTCAACAGATTACACATTGAGAAATATTCTCCCAAGGATTCTAAATGGAAATGAAGCAATGTACTATGTGGTATTTTTCTCATCAGACCTGAGAAACTTTGTTGATGATCTACATTTTTACAACAATGACTGGTTAAAACATGTCTCCCTCACCTACAAAGAGAGAGCAGTAAATGTAGTTTCAAGAATATCTGCTATTTAAATGGTGATCGGTATGGAGCTTGTTAGAAATACCTCACCCCACACCCACCTGGGATATCCAGGTGATTTACAGGATATAAATAGGATATCCAGGTGATTTATATCAACACTAAGATTTGAGAAGCAACTGTGGTACAGCACTTGGAAAAATGACAAGCAACCTACACAGGCCATCATAGCAGGGTTAGATTCAGCTTCAAATACCAGACACTCAAAAATAACAGTAGCTTAAACAAGAAAGCTTGTTTCTCTCGCACGTAAAAGTCCACCTGTCGGTGTATTAGGGCAGATACTATAACTTTCTTCTGTGTGGTGGTCCTCAGGGATCCAGGTTCCTTCTTGGCCAAGCTGTTGTGTTTTGTCACGCAAAATGCACACTGCACAATTCTAGGATACCATTCACGTAATATTCAAAAAAGATCTGTGAATTTATTATGACAGTTTTCCTGCATCTGGCATTAAAGGACTTACAGAATGGATGATTTTTTCTAAATCACAAAAACTTGCTTTTACAGGCTGATGGCAGAACAGTCTAGCTTTCTGCTTATTATCCCTTCATCCTCCTGCTAAGTTAGATTTCCAGAAGTCACACTCACTTTTCAAGCCAGAATCCTAGATGAAGGACCAAGAAATACGCACCAGTTATCTAGTCCTGCTAAATTTACCTGGTGCTGCCAAATCTTAGCATACATCCCATTGATCAGACCTGGTACCAGAGATACACATAGTTGCAAAGAAAGCTGGAAAATGTAGTCTTTATTTTGGGCAGCTGGATGTCCAGCTCAAAAGACTATTATGATGAAAAACAGGAATAACACTATGGTAAACAAACTAGGAATCATATATTTGGGGACAAAGCCAAGTAACTCTGAGATTTCTACAGCAAAATAATCTGCCTTTTCAGAACCTGTTCCACTCAACCAGACGGTTCTACTTCAAAGTTAAGTCTCTCTAAACTGCCACATTTGCTATAAGCAACTTCATAGCAACATTTGACTGTCTTAATTTTCTTTCCTTTGTCCTGGAGGGGCAGTGATAGGAAAGTGGCTAGGAGTGAGCCTAGAGAAAAGAGCAGAAAAATGCAGGTACCTGTACTGAGGTATAGAGGAGACAATGTTCAAAAGAAAGAAGAAGTTGTCATCAAAGAAAGACTAACAAACAAGATGACCTAATACTGACTCAGGGAGTTAAGCCAAAGCATCTTCAATCCTTTGTGTTCAAAGCAAGGATTGTCGTAAAGGCAGGAGAGGTTGAGTATAGTGAACTGGAGGAGTCACCACTCTGGGGAGCAAGATTAGCTCCAAAATTTGTGGAACCCAGTACAAAATAAAGATGCAGGGTCCCTTGTTCAAAAAGAAGGAAGTGTAAAGTTACTAAAATATAAAGCTATTTCCTTTAAAACTATCTTATTATTTATAAATAAGGATATAGTAATAGATGAGTAACAACATTAACTTACAAATTGTACAAAAATTATATTTTGGTACATAATTTTATACTATTTTATTAACATAATAACTTGATTGATTACAAAATTTGCTGGATCATTTTTTTGCAAACTTATTTACCAGGTCATCAGAATACTTTATTTTCAACTGATACAATTTAAAGTCACATAAAGTGTTCCTGCTTATTTAACTTATATACAGAGTACAGCATGAGGATGCACAAGCTGGAATCAAGGTTGCCGGGAGAAATATCAATAACCTCAGATATGCAGATAACACCACTCTTAAGGCAGAAAGTGAAGAGGAACTAAAAAGCCCCTTGATGAAAGTGAAAAAGGAGAGTGAAAACATTGGCTTAAAGCTCAACATTCAGAAAACTAAGATGATGGCATCTGGTCCCATCACTTCATGGGAAATAGATGGGGGAAGAGTGGAAACAGAGCCAGACTTTATTTTGGGGGGCTCCAAAATCACTGCAGATGGTGATTGCAGCCATGAAATTAAAAGACGCTTACTCCTTGGAAGAAAAGTTACCAACGTAGATAGCATATTAAAAACCACAGACATTACTTTGCCAACAAAGGTCCGTCTAGTCAAGGCTATAGTTTTTCCGGTAGTCATGTATGGATGTGAGAGTTGGACTGTAAAGAAAGCTGAGCACCGAAGAATTGATGCTTTTGAACTGTGGTGTTTGAGAAGACTCTTGAGAGTCCCTTGGACTGCAAGGAGATCCAACCAGTCCATCCTAAAGGAGACCAGTCCTGGGTGTTCAGCGGAAGGACTGATGCTGAAGCTGAAACTTGAATACTTTGGCCATCTCATGCGAAGAGTTGACTCACTGGAAAAGACCCTGATGCTGGGAGGGGTTGGGGGCAGGAGGAGAAGGGGACAACAGAGGATGAGATGGCTGGATGGCATCCCTGACTCGACGGACGTGAATCTGAGTGAACTCCGGGAGTTGGTGATGGACAGGGAGGCCTGGTGTGCTGCAATTCATGGGGTTGCAAAGAGTTGGACACGACTGAGCGACTGAACTGAACTGAACTGAACTGAGAAAGTGTTCCTGGCAAATAAAAGATGACAAATCACTTTTTTCAATATTTAATTCTGTGAAGGATCTCTCAGCTCACATAACTGTTATTAGAGCTATTAAGAGGATTTCATAGACTGCGTCAAAACTGGGATAAAAAAAATGTTTTGAAATGTAAAGGTTAGTATATCTAGAGCCAATGGTTCTTGCAGAAGAAAATCTGTAAAAGATTTCATTTCAGGGCTTCCCCTGTGGCTCAGCAGCAAAGAATCCGCCTGCCAGAGCAGGAGACAGAGGTTCAGCCCCTAGTCCGAGATGAGCCAACCCACTGCAGAGTAACTAAGCCCATGCACCACACCTACTGAGCCCGGGAGTCACCACTGCTGAGTCCACGTGAGCTCTAGGGGCCGTGCTCCACAACAAAAGCAGCCACCGCAATGAGAAGCCCGAGCGCCACATCTAGAGAGCAGCCTGAGCAGCAACAAAGAGCCAGCACAGTCAAAAATAAACAAACACACTTAAAAAAAAATAATTTGAAGTATCTTCTAAATACGACCATTTGGGCCTGAACCATTCCCTCCCTCACCTCCTTCTCTCCATCACCAATTCAGGAGACAAGTACAGGCATGTGTAATGCTTAGAGGTATTTGAATAAATTCATATCAACAATCATTTACAAAAAACAAGCATTCCTATGCATTTCAACTCAAAGTATACAAAATGTGCTAATTTTACTACTTTGTCATACACAAGCAACCTCTTTAACATCTAGAGACTAGAGGTCACAAAATTAGGACTCATTTGTCCATGATATATACTAGATACACAGCAAAACAAAAAGCACATAACATACAAAAAATGATTTCATCTGAAAATGTCCAGGTACAAACAACTTGCATATTACCTTTTATAATTCTTACCCTCCCACCTCCTTCAAACTACTGAACAAGTGAAGACACCAGTATACTGCTCACAGAGCTGGTTTAACATTTAACATTCCCAAAGACATGAACATTCCCAATTCCTATGAATTTGAGCAAAAGGATATTTACCAAGTGATATTTCACGACCTCTACATTTAACATACACGGGGCACTTCTCAACATCTAGGTGGACTAGACGCTTTAAATAAGGACTTAATTTGTCCACTATATACAGAGCAGTCTTGAATAAATTGCCACATGTAATGGTTATAATCTGAAATTGTCTTCAAAATATGAGTATTGTAACCTAAGATCCTTCCCTTTTCTCCCCTCTCCACCATACCCAGGGGGCTATAATGCTCAAATTTTCAGAAGACAATCTTTCCTAGAAACTTTTAACACAAAATGTACAAAATATATTGTTTACTAACTCTATATTTTTGTCATACAGTGGCAACCTCTTTAACATCTAGAAAGACTAGGTGTTGTAAATTAGGATTCATTTGTCCATTATATACGCTATATATATAGCAAAGTGAAACAAAATCCACTAACAGAAAAGACAAGGGTTACTCTTGCCTCACTATAGACACACTGGCACAGAGGTCTGCACTTCCCTCCCCTCGCCCCCACCACCCCTGACCTCCCACCAGTGCACAAAACACGTGGTCTGGCCACCACCCCGCCCCGCAACGTTTCATATGAATTTTAACAAAAAGGTATTTACAAAATGTCTTTTTACTATCTCGACTTTTAACATATATCAGGCACTTCAGAACATCTAGAAGGATATTTCAAAAAAGTACTTATTGTCAAGTACACATACAGTAGTGAGGAATGAGATGCACACACAAAACAAGGTTTATATGAAAATGTCGTCTAAGTATGGTCAGTCTGGCAGAGAACAAACGGGGACTTCGGTGGCTCTGGAAGTTGCTTCTAGAGGTAATCAAACAACTCCATTTCGAAAAGTCATTTCCAGAAGACATTTCTTTTCTATTGTTTTTTTTTTTAACAAATGGGTATTTACAAGAAGTGATTTTTCTATTTTATCACACGTCGGCAACGCTTTACATCTAGGAGGCCTAGATGCAGCGAAAGTTTTCTTCTGAAAGGTTGGGGTGGCGGGGGAGTTGGGAGCAGCTTTTCCGTATTATATACACAGGCCTCTGTCAGCGGCCAGTAAACCCTCCCGCTGGGCGATGGGCACTTTCTGCTGGCCGCTGGGCGATGGGCACTTTCTGCTGGCCGCAGGGCGATGGGCACTTTCTGCTGGCCGCTGGGCACTTTCTGCTGGCCGCTGGGCGACGGGCACTTTCTGCTGGCCGCTGGGCGATGGGCACTTTCTGCTGGCCGCTGGGCGATGGGCACTTTCTGCTGGCCGCAGGGCGATGGGCACTTTCTGCTGGCCGCTGGGCACTTTCTGCTGGCCGCTGGGCGACGGGCACTTTCTGCTGGCCGCTGGGCGATGGGCACTTTCTGCTGGCCGCTGGGCGATGGGCACTTTCTGCTGGCCGCAGGGCGATGGGCACTTTCTGCTGGCCGCTGGGCACTTTCTGCTGGCCGCTGGGCGACGGGCACTTTCTGCTGGCCGCTGGGCGATGGGCACTTTCTGCTGGCCGCTGGGCGATGGGCACTTTCTGCTGGCCGCAGGGCGATGGGCACTTTCTGCTGGCCGCTGGGCACTTTCTGCTGGCCGCTGGGCGACGGGCACTTTCTGCTGGCCGCTGGGCGATGGGCACTTTCTGCTGGCCGCTGGGCGATGGGCACTTTCTGCTGGCCGCAGGGCGATGGGCACTTTCTGCTGGCCGCTGGGCACTTTCTGCTGGCCGCTGGGCGACGGGCACTTTCTGCTGGCCGCTGGGCGATGGGCACTTTCTGCTGGCCGCTGGGCGATGGGCACTTTCTGCTGGCCGCAGGGCGATGGGCACTTTCTGCTGGCCGCTGGGCACTTTCTGCTGGCCGCTGGGCGACGGGCACTTTCTGCTGGCCGCTGGGCGATGGGCACTTTCTGCTGGCCGCTGGGCGATGGGCACTTTCTGCTGGCCGCAGGGCGATGGGCACTTTCTGCTGGCCGCTGGGCACTTTCTGCTGGCCGCTGGGCGACGGGCACTTTCTGCTGGCCGCTGGGCGATGGGCACTTTCTGCTGGCCGCAGGGCGATGGGCACTTTCTGCTGGCCGCAGGGCGATGGGCACTTTCTGCTGGGCGATGGGCACTTTCTGCTGGCCGCTGGGCGATGGGCACTTTCTGCTGGCCGCAGGGCGACGGGCACTTTCTGCTGGCCGCTGGGCACTTTCTGCTGGCCGCAGGGCGACGGGCACTTTCTGCTGGCCGCTGGGCACTTTCTGCTGGCCGCTGGGCGACGGGCACTTTCTGCTGGCCGCTGGGCGATGGGCACTTTCTGCTGGCCGATGGGCGATGGGCACTTTCTGCTGGCCGCAGGGCGATGGGCACTTTCTGCTGGGCGATGGGCACTTTCTGCTGGCCGCTGGGCGATGGGCACTTTCTGCTGGCCGCAGGGCGATGGGCACTTTCTGCTGGCCGCTGGGCACTTTCTGCTGGCCGCTGGGCGACGGGCACTTTCTGCTGGCCGCTGGGCTACATTATTCTGCCACTTCTGTCTTCTGACGTCAAGGGCTTGGCAGAAGGACGCTCACCGTCCCGTGGGCCGCTAACGCTCCACGTGTCATCAACCGCGGTTCCGCTCCCCTCGAGGGCCCGCCAAGGCCTCTGTCCCTCACTGTCCGGGCGAGGTGAGGTCTCATCCAACCGGGACGCAGCGGTCACTGCAGACCGCGGGTGCGCGCGGCCCCAAGGCCTCAGGGCGGGCTCGCCGGCGCCACAGTCCTCCCGGGCCTCGGGCTCGAGCGGCCGCCGCGGACCTGGAGCGGCCGCCATGCTCGTAGTCCCGCCTCGCCCGACGCCCAAGGCGCTACGTTCTCAGAGGCCGGGAGGAGGCTTCGCCTGAGCCCAAGCCCTGCCGCGCAGGATGAAGAGACCATCCGTCGGCAGGCTCCCGGCTTGGAGGGGCCGCCGCCATTAGGCCGCGGCGGTGCGGGTTGGGGCGGGGAGAGGTTCGCGGCTGCCTCCGGGCCTGGGCCCCGCCGACCGACGGCCTCGGCGAGCGCGCTGCAGACACCAAGACTGGCCCGGGGCCCGCGGTTCACCGGCCGACCGGAGGCTGCAGGGCCTCCAGTGCCCCAGGGTAGANGGTTCGCGGCTGCCTCCGGGCCTGGGCCCCAACGACCGACGGCCTCGGCGAGCGCGCTGCAGACACCAAGACTGGCCCGGGGCCCGCGGTTCACCGGCCGACCGGAGGCTGCAGGGCCTCCAGTGCCCCAGGGTAGAAGGCCGCGGTCCGCTTCCCGCCGCGCTCTCTGCCGGACCTAAACAAATACATTTTTAAAAGATATATTTTTCAAAAAGGCAAGCCCAATTAAAAAAAAAAAAAAGATTTAATTCTTCATGCAAATCAGTTTTATGCGTTTGAGTTTAATTATAAACATAAATTAGTGCAATAGCATTTAAGTATTTCCTCTAGAGTTCCGGAAATGGAGGTTGTACCAGAAACCAAAAGTGGTTTTAAATTTGCAAATAATTCAGAATACTTGGTTATTCAGTTCAGTTCAGTTCAGTCACTCAATCATGTCCGACTCTTTGAAACCCCATGATTCGCAGCACGCTAGGCCTCCCTGTCCATCACCAACTCCCAGAGTTCACTCAAACTCATGTGCATTGAGTTGGTGATGCCATCCAGCCATCTCATCCCCTGTGGTCCCCTTCTCCTCCTGACCTCAATCCCTCCCAGCATCAGGGTCTTTTCCAATGAGTCGATACTTCTCATGACGTGGCCAAGCACTGGAGTTTCAGCTTCAGCATCAGTCCTTCCACTGAACACCCAGGACTGGTCTCCTTTAGGATGGACTGGTTGGACCTCCTTGCAGTCCAAGGGACTCTCAAGAGTCTTCTCCAACACCACAGTTCAAAAGCATCAATTCTTCAGCGCTCAGCTTTCTTCACAGTCCAACTCTCACATCCATACATGACCACAGGAAAAACCATAGCCTTCACTAGACAGACCTTTGTTGGCAAAGTAATATCTCTGCTTTTTAATATGCTACCTAGGTTGGTCATAACTTTCCTTCCAAGGAATAAGCATTTTTTTAATTTCATGGCTGCAATCACCATCTGCAGTGATTTTGGAGCCCAAAAAAATAAGGTCTGGCACTGTTTCCACTGTTTCCCCATCTATTTCCCATGAAGTGATGGGACCAGATGCCATCATCTTAGTTTTCTGAATGTTGAGCTTTAAGCCAACTTTTCACTCTCCTCTTTCACTTTCATCAAGGGGCTTTTTAGCTCCTCTTCACTTTCTGCCGTAAGTGTGGTGTCATCTGCATATCTGAGGTTATTGATATTTCTCCCGGCAATCTTGATTTCTGCTTGTGCTTCTTCCAGCCCAGTGTTTCTCATGATGTACTCTGCATATAAGTTCAATAAACAGGGTGACAATATACAGCCTTGACGTACCTGTTTCTATTTGGAACCAGTCTGTTGTTCCATGTCCAGTTCTAACTGTTGCTTCCTGACCTGCATATAGGTTTCTCAAGAGGCATGTCAGGTGGTCTGGTATTCCCATCTCTCTCAGAATTTTCCACAATTTGTTGTGATCCACACAGTCAAAGGCTTTGGCATATTCAATAAAGCAGAAGTAGATGTTTTTCTGGAACTCTCTCGCTTTTTCTGTGATCCAGCAGATGTTGGCAATTTGATCTCTGGTTCCTCTGCCTTTTCTAAAGCCAGCTTGAACATCAGGGAGTTCACGGTTCACGTATTGCTGAAGCCTGGCTTGGAGGATTTTGAGCATTACTTTACTAGCATGTGAGATGAGTGCAATTGTGCGGTAGTTGGAGCATTCTTTGGCATTGCCTTTCTTTGGAATTGGAATGAAAACTGACCTTTTCCAGTCCTGTGGCCACTGCTGAGTTTTCCAAATTTGCTGGCATATTGAGTGCAGCACTTTCACAGCCTCATCTTTCAGGATTTGAAACAGCTCAACTGGAATTACATCACCTCCACTAGCTTTGTTCATAGTGATGCTTTCTAAGGCCCACTTGACTTCACATTCCAGGATGTCTGGCTCTAGGTGAGTGATCACACCATCGTGATTATCCAGGTCGTGAAGATCTTTTTTGTACAGTTCCTCTGTGTATTCTTGCCACCTCTTCTTAATATGCTTCTGTTAGGTCCATACCATTTCTGTCCTTTATAGAGCCCATCTTTGCATGAAATATTCCCTTGGTAGCTCTAATTTTCTTGAAGAGATCTCTAGTCTTTCCCATTCTGTTCTTTTCCTCTATTTCTTTGCATTGATCACTGAGGAAGGCTTTTTTATCTCTCCTTGCTATTCTTTGGAATGCTGCATTCAGATGCTTATATCTTTCCTTTTCTTCTTTGCTTTTCACTTCTTTTCTTTTCACAGCTATTTACAAGGCCTCCTCAGACAGCCATTTTGCTTTTTTGCATTTCTTTTCCATGGGGATGGTCTTGATCCCTGTCTCCTGTACAATATCACGAATCTCCATCCATAGTTCATCAGGCACTCTATCAGATCTAGTCCCTTAAATCTATTCCTCACTTCCACTGTATAATCATAAGGGATTTGATTTAGGTCATACCTGAATGGTCTAGTGGTTTTCCCTACTTTCTTCAATTTAAGACTGAATTTGGCAATAAGGAGTTCATGATCTGAGCCACAGTCAGCTCCCAGTCTTATTTTTGCTGACTGTATAGAGCTTCTCCATCTTTGGCTGCAAAGAATATAATCAATCTGATTTTGGTGTTGGCCATCTGGTGATGTCCATGTGTAGTCTTCTCTTGTGTTGTTAGAAGAGGGTGTTTGCTGTGACCAGTGCATTCTCTTGGCAAAACTCTATTAGCCTTTGCTCTGTTTCATTCCGTATTCCAAGGCTAAATTTGCCTGTTATCCCAGGTGTTTTCTTGACTTCCTACTTTTGCATTCCAGTCCCCTATAATGAAAAGGACATCTTTTTTGGGTGTTAGTTCTAAAACGTCTTGTAGGTCTTCATAGACCCAGTCAACTTCAGCTTCTTCAGTGTTACTGGTTGGGGCATAGGCTTGGATACTGTGATACTGAATGGCATTTCCTCTAAGAGTTCTGGAAATGGAGGTTGTACAAGAAACCAAAAGTGGTTTTGAATTTGCAAATAATTCAGAATACTTGCTTATAGATCCTATCATATTTCCAATTAAAAGGAAAAGTCTATCTTAGACTTGTCATCCTTATTAGTAATTGGTTCATCTGATGCTACATATGAAAACAATGTTCTTTTCCATCCACTCGGGCAATCATTAAAGTTAATTTGTATTTCTAAGCCTGTAGCTGTTTGTTTGCAATGTTGTAACAACTTTTAAACCCATGGACTCTAAACTCTTTGAAAAAAATGATTGCAATCTCCTATTACGCTTTATTGCAAAGTGCATGTGTATACTTTTATTTTGTAGGTATTAGCAAAATGTACCTAAGTGCTGGCAGTTCCTATATCAGCATTCCATCCAGAGGATTAATACTTATGCTAAAGCCCTAGGGATGAGCTCCCAAGACAAACACCCAAGCTGGGGTCCCGGCCCAGTCTCAGTCCCATAGCCTTCCCAAGGCTGCACCGCTGGCTGTCACCACCAATCTAGACCAGGTCCTAGTCTCAGTGGCCACTCCAGGTCTCACATCGTCCTGTACTGTCCCAGCAATGAGAGTGCACACAGAGCAACACTCAGTGTATATGCCCCAGTGTACAACACAATGCTTTTAAATTTTTATACATTATATTTCACTTAAAGTTATTATAAAATATTGGCTATATTCCTTGTGCCATACAATATATTCTTACAGCTATTTATTCACCCCTGGGACAGTCCAGGATGCTATGAGCCCTGGAGTGGGCTGCTGGGGCCCGGACCTGGTCTCAATTGGTGATGGCAGCCAGTTTATTTATTTTATACATAGAAGTTTGTAAGTCACTTCCCTGGTGGCTTAGACAGTAGAGTCAGCCTGCAATGCAGAAGACCCAGGTTCTATCCCTGGGTCAAGAAGATCCCCTGGAGAAGGGAATGTCAAAGCACTCCAGTATTCTTGCTTGGAGAATCCCATGGACCTAGGTGGGCTACAGTCCATGGGTTCGCAAAGAGTTGGACACGACTGAGCAACTAACATTTTCACCATTCATTTTGGAAGTTTGTACACATTAATCTTCAACACCTATCTTGTACCTTCCCACTGTCTCTGTCCCCACTGATAACCACTAGTTGGTTCTCTTTATCTATAAGTTTATTTCTGCTTTGTTATATTCATGTGTTTTATTTTTTAGATTCCACATATAAGTGATAACACACAGTATTTGTCTTTCTCTGACTTATTTCACTAAGCACAATATCCTCCAGGTCCATCTGTGTTTTTGAAAAGTTTTTTTTAGCTAAGTAATATTTGTGTGTGTGTGTGTCTGTGTGTATGTAAAAAGACCAATCTTCTTACCACTTTGTCTTTTGATGGACACCTAGGTTGCTTCCATATCTTGACAATTGTAAATAATGCTGCTATGAACACTGGGGTGCATGTATCTTTTCAAGTTAGTGTTTTTGTTTTCTTTGGATCTATATCCAGGAGTTGAATTGCTGGATCACATGGTAGTTCCACTTTGAGTTTTCTGAGAAACTTCCATACTGTTTCCCATAGTGTTTACACCAATTTACATCCCCACCAACAGTGTACCAGGGTTGCCTTTTCTCCACATTCTTGCTAGCATTTTTACCTGTGGTCTTTTTGATGATAGCCATTCTTATAGGTGTGAGATAGTATCTCATTGTGATTTTTTGTTTGCCTTTCTTTAATGATTTGCGATGTTGAACATCTTTCATTTCTTTGCACAAGCCTAAAGCAACCTCCTGAATTTTGAATCTTCCACTTGCATTTAACAAAAAAGGCAAACTTGTAAGTTGTTGAGTGTATATTTACTTTTAATTTCTCCTTTTTTCTATTGAAGTTACCAGGTTTAATGCTATTTATCCACACTTAATTTGTAATAAAGCAAATTGTTTCTGAAATACTTCCCTAGATCACAGGCACATATATCAATATATGTACACTATTTCAGTTCTCTATCACTGAACATTTTCCCCATGCTCTGAGTATTATCTACACAGGCTCTAAGCCAACAAGAATTGAGACATACTGACATACTTCCCTGGTGACTCAGTAGTAAAAGAATTCACTTCAGCAATGCAGAAGACGTAGGTTTGATTCCTGGGTGGGAAAGATCTCCTGGAGAAGGAAATGGCAACCCACTCCAGCATTCTTGCCTGGGAAGTCTTATGGACAGAGGAGTCTGGTGGATTACAGTCCATGGGGTTTCAAGAGTTGGACCTACATGATTTAGCAACTAAATAACTGACATACTGAAAAAACCCTTACCTGAGCCTGTTGCTTGCTTTCCTATAGCTAGTACATTCTGCATGGCTCCTCTCTCCGCAGTCTTTATTTCCACCAATTATTTTAGGTCTGGTCAAGATTTTTACTCTTACTGGCTCACAAAATGTTTGAAAGTGATACAGTTGGACTTCCCCAAGGACAGCAAGGAAAATATCGTGTTGGATGCTGTATTTATATAAGTTGTAAAGCAGCAAATGTTACCGTCAAAGAAATAGATGTGGGAACATAGGATGAAGCTAGGCAGACAATTCAGGGTTTGGTGGAAATACAGAGATATTAAAAATGGCAATACAAACATCTCTGTGGTTTGGGATAACTGATCTGTCATTGTTGAAAAAAACACATCAAACAAAACAGGCCCAGAAGCAGTCTTGACTTCAAGTCATTTTAAGAGAATAGAAAAAGTATTGTCAACATAAAATGCTAGGAACTCATAGTGTTGACGGCTGTGCTACAACAACCTTGTATGACATTGCTGCTGCTGCTGCTAAGTCGCTTCAGTCGTGTCCGACTCTGTGCGACCCCATAGACAGCAGCCCACCAGGCTCCTCCGTCCATGGGATTTTCCAGGCAAGAGTACTGGAGTGGGGTGCCATTGCCTTCTCCGTATGACATTGCTAGCGGTCCTATTTCCCAAAACACATCCTCCTTGCTAAACAGTGTGTGCATACATCATATAGTAGTATCTTTATATAAAGTACATCACTGCAAGAACTATTGCTATTTAATTTAATCTAATAGTAAAATAATTATACTCAGCAAACATGAGTTCATTATATTTAATTTCATTTTCCATTTAAATTGTATTTTCAAAATTATCATAGAACTATAAAACAACAGTTGGTAACATCATTTTTATCAAAATCAAGCACATATAATGTTTAAGGCACCGGAGAGACACAAACATAGGTTATATTGTCTCAGGTCTCAAGGAGTTTAAAATCCAGTTTGAGGAAAAATATCAGTGAACATGTACTGAGAAAAAAGTGCCAATAATACAATGGATGCCCAGGTAACTAGGAAAAGATGTATACGGCAAGTGGAGCTTGAGCTGGATGCTAGTAAGGACTGGCCCTCATAAAAGGAGAGACTGGTGAAGGTCTCCGTGCAGAGGCATGAGGGAAGAAACAAACAAAGCTCAGGAAGTTGAGTGAAGAGCCTGAAGTCATGGAAGGGGTCACGTAGGGTAGTAGTGAGGATTACAATAGTCAGAAATTGCTTGGCTGCATATGATAGAAACTCAAACCAGTTGAACCAAAAAGAGGAAATCAGGATTGCAGGGTGTTTCAGTTTGAGGAAAAATATCAGTGAGCATGTACTGAGAAAAAAGCGCCAATAATACAATGGATGCCCGGGTAACTAGGAAAAGATGTATACGGCAAGTGGAGCTTGAGCTGGATGCTAGTAAGGATTGACCCTCATAAAAGGAGAGACTGGTGAAGGTCTCTGTGCAGAGGCGTGAGGGAAGAAACAAACAAAGCTCAGGAAGTTGAGTGAAGAGCCTGAAGTCATGGAAGGGGTCACGTAGGGTAGTAGTGAGGATTACAATAGTCAGAAATTGCTTGGCTGCATATGATAGAAACTCAAACCAGTTGAACCAAAAAGAGGAAATCAGGATTGCAGGGTGTCTTACACAATCCAAGAACAGAAATCTGGCAGAGAACCTGAGGACAACTGGAACCAACGACGCATGTCTGTGTTCTTTTCCTCTGGGCTCGTGTTTCATCTTCTACATGATAAGAAACATGGATGCCAGCACTCTCTCAGTACACATCTTACAGCCTCAGTGATTCAGAACGAGAGAGGGAGAATGGTCTTTGTTCCTGTTTCTAAAATTCCTGAGAAAGACACTAACTGGCCAGGGTATGGGATCAGGAGATCTGGAAGCCTAACGATTAATGTAAGGAAAGGAAGGTGGTTTAATAAAGTGCTTGAAAAGGAAAATGGTTATACTCTAAATATACACATGTTACATATGGAAATAGTATCCATAAACATACACATTCATGCCGAAAACCAAAAATACCACATTTTGTTTGTGTTAAAAACTCACATCAAAATGTTAGCCTGAGACAGGCTTGATTCATTCCTGTTATTCTTTCCTAAAACAGTTAATATCACTTGTAATTATTAGATGAAATACAATTATCTTTAGGACTCACTGCTGCTTTGTATTCTGTGCCAGGGTTTCATCAAAGCCACATTCCATCCTTTTGCTTTTCTGTCTTTGTTTAAGTTAGGCAGCATATAGACTGTTTTACAAATTAAGCTGCTCTTTCTTCAAGGTGAAACCTTTTTATAATGATAATTGAGGGGAACTGAGCTAACCTCAAAATGTAGACTATCTATGTTATATCATGATTTTATGGTACATAGTATGTTTTGAGGTCTAAGAATTTACTAATTTCATATAATAAACTCTATTATAAGGAACCATTACTGCCTTCATTCACAAAAGACTGCATAATAGCTTCTGAGTTAAACAGGTGCTCTGAATATTTCAATACTATAGTGAAAAGTGTTAGAAGCATGATAGAAAAACTGGTATTTGTTTTATGGCATTCTTGACACTTTAAGAAATGTAGATTCTAGTCCTATTGAAACAATTTCCACATCTATGTCTGACATGTTTCTATTTCCAGAGCTGGAAAGAAGAATGCCTTCCAGAATACATTCTTACAGATCCTCAATAGAATTTCCCCTCCCTTCTCTTTTTTGCCACTTTATTTATTTTTTTATTTGAAGGATAATTGCTTTACATAATTCTGTGGCTTTCTGTCATACATCAACAAGACTCAGCCACTCTCCCCTTTCCCTGCATTTTCACGGACATGCATTTCCCAGGTGGCTCAGTGGTAAAGAATCTGACTGCCAGTGCAGGAGATAAGGGTTCTATCCTGGTCTGATAAGATTCTCTGGAGAAGGAAATGGCAACCCACTCCAGTATTCTTGCCTGGGAAATCCCACTGACGAGAAGCCTGGCAGGCTACAGTTCATGGGTTTGCAAAGAGTCGGGCACGACTGAGTAATTGAGCACATGCATACATGCGCGCACACATACACACACACATCATAGTCTCTCATACTAAATTACATATTTCACTATTGCTAGTTCTTTGCACTAGGGATCTGTGGCTTTCTGTCATACATCAACAAGACTCAGTCACTCTCCCCTTTCCCTGCATTTTCACGGACATGCATTTCCCAGGTGGCTCAGTGGTAAAGAATCTGACTGCCAATGCAGGAGATAAGGGTTCTATCCCTGGTCTGATAAGATTCTCTGGAGAAGGAAATGGCAACCCACTCCAGTATTCTTGCCTGGGAAATCCCACTGACGAGAAGCCTGGCAGGCTACAGTTCATGGGCTTGCAAAGAGTCGGGCACGACTGAGTAATTGAGCACATGCATACATGCGCGCACACATACACACACACATCATAGTCTCTCATACTAAATTACATATTTCACTATTGCTAGTTCTTTGCACTAGGGAGCACTCAATACAAATATGTGACTTGCTTTGGAAAGCAAAACAAAAAAAGAAAAAGAAAAAGAAATGTAGATTCTGCATCAAATTTTCCCTTTGGAATAACTTTTTTTCTGCCTCATTACTCTGTGCTGCACTTCAGTGCCTTCAACTCAGGTCTGTTCTACCATATACCAGTAGGGAGCACAATGTGCCACCCTAAAATGCATCTCTTTGGCACAAGGACTAATTTAGGTTGATTATTTTTTGAAAAGTATTTATTTATTTTACTTACTCATCTCGGCCGCCTCGGGTGTTAGTTGAGGTGCATGGGCTCAGTTGCTCCGCAGCACGTGGGGTCCTAGTTCCCAGGCGAGGGACTGAATCTGCATCCCTTGCATTGCAAGGCGGATTCTTAACCACGGACCACCAGGGAAGTCCCTAGGTTGATTAGTTTTAAGAAGCTGAAGACTCAGGAAGTCTTTCTTTTCACCTTCACCCTAACTGCCCAGAAGAATGTAGACAGAGGACCTGTTCCAGGAAGGGAGCTGCCACCACAGATCACTATAGTTTGAATGTGATAGGGAGGAATGAAGCAAAATATGCTTGTTGCAATTCATCTCTGTGTTTCATGTGTCCACATATGTGGCCCAGGAAACATCTGTTTACCAAATATTAGCTTTTCATATCCATGTGAATTGCCTTCCTCTCCTTTGAAAGTCTCAAACCACTACTCCCAACATCCTCTTTTGTCTTTAGCTGAAGACTGTATTTAAGCTCAGGGTTTCAGCCACTTGGGTGAGTTACCTCATGTTTCTGGGTCTTTGCCGTGTATACATGTTATTAAACTTCTGCTTGACTTTCTCCTGCTCATCTGTCTCATGACAATTCCTAGGACGAAAATTTCTTCCTCCTCAACATATCTCAAGGCCAGGGCTCAGCCTCCACTGGGGCAAAAATGTCCTTCTATTCTAGCACCTAAAATGGTGACAGGACCATTGGCATTCAGTCAGTATTGAATAAATGAATGAATTGCATCAAGGGTTTGCATTCATGGACACAAATCAATACGGAGTAAAAACATCCCCCAACTAAAAGGAGCAAGGTTAAAATGAAGAGGTCAGTGAGGCAGGGAGCAAACAGCTTATACTTGCTTCCTTTCTTTATAAAATGGCCCTTCATGTGCATAAACAGAAAGTTATTCTTCACATACCAAAGCTGAGTAATTCCAACTCCATTTGTTCCAATTCTGTTAGTGCTTGGGGATAAAGTTCAGTCTCTAAAGGACAAAGAAGTTCTTGCTCAGTGTTGGCCAGATGGCTCAGGACACAGCCCTGAAGTCCATTCTGATGGCCCAAAGTTTCTTTTGATAAATAGCATGATTGCACTGACTGGAAGAGTAATTCCATCAGAAAATATTAGCAACAGAATTATTCTGGACTATCAAATTGCAAAAGGATAAAAATGTCTGCATTTTTATCAATGGGTAGATATTGATACAGATAAAAAGTCTGCATTTTATCAATATCAAATTTAATCAATATTTTGGGATCAATGTTTATTTGGTTCCTTGGATAACAAGACAACACACAGCTTATTCTGTGAATTAAGTCTATCCAAGCCCAAATACACAGTTTCACACAGCACCCCACATGTCTTTATGCTATGCCCAAGGCATTTTCCTAATTAGCAAAAATGAAGAGCATATGGTAGAAAGGAGAGAGACAGCAAGCACCAGGAGTTTGAAGTACCTATGGGGCAATCCAGGGGGAGATATGCAGTAGCAGATATAAAGGGCTTAAAACCAATAATGGTTTAAATCATAGCTAACATGTATTAAACAGTTGCTAGCCACCATGCTGAAGGCTTCACAATATGACTTCGCTTAAGCCTTACAACAACACTCTGAGTATGCTCTACATTAATCTCCATCTTACAGATAAGGAAAGAGAGGCATAAAGGGATGAAAAAATTTGTTTACAACTAATACTTGTGAATTGATGAGTTAAAGCTAGCTTGTGCCTTTTTCAAAGAAAGAACAGATTTCATGGCAAAAACTGCCCCATTATTTTAATCTGCTGTTATGCATGCTCAGTTGTGTCCAACTCTCTGAGACCCCATGGACTATAGCCCACCAGGCTCCTCTGTCCAAGGAATTTCCCAGGCAAGAACACTGGAGTGAGTTACCATTTCCTCCTCCAGAGCATTCTCTTAACTCAGGGATCAAACACGGGTCTCCAGTGTCTCATGCACTGGCAGGTGGATTCTTCACCACTGCACCACCTGGGAAGCCCATTGTAGTTTGCTACAGGACAAAAAACCAGTTTGTCTGTTAGGGGACCCACAGAAGCCCAGCCTGATAATTCAGAATCCTACCTAGACCTTTCTGTCTTCCTAAGACCAAACAGGATTCTGTGGGGCTCCTGGGCACAGAAGCCTTTCATACAGTTGCTAATCAGCGAAAGGAGGGGATGTAGAGACAAGAAAGGACCAGCCAAGAAACCACAGTGCAGCCTTGGGGAGGGGTCCTGATTCCACCTTAAGTGATACACAAAACAATACCTTTACGCTCTTTGTAGAACTAAAACACCCAACAAACGGAAGATGTCAGCATTCTTCATTCCAGAGAAGCACATCAGGAGACCACGTGAGGCCAGATTAAAGGAGGCCTTGCACACACCGTGATCCTTATCAGCAACCCCACCCTTGAACCATTGCTATAAAATTTCTCATCAAATTCTCCCAAGTTGGGACACTCAATTTTTGAGGGTAAGAGTCCACTGTGTCCACTTTGCCTGGCAAAGCAACAAAGCTCTTCTTTTCTACTTCACCTAAAACTCTGTTTCTGAGATTTGACTCAGTACCAGTGCACAGAGACCAATTTTTGGCATCTCACTATCATTTATATGCTTAGTCAGTCATGTCTGACTCCATGCCACCCAGTGGACTCTAGCCTGCCAGGCTCCTCTGTCCATGGGGATTCTGCAGCCAAAAATACTGGAGTGGGTTACATACCCACCTCCAGGGAATCTTCCCAACCCAGGGATCAAACCCAGGTCTCCCACATTGCAGGCAGATTCTTTACCACCTGAGCCACCAGGGAAGCCCACCATCATTTATATACTCTAGCAAATTTTTCTTTCTCCATATAACAAATGTTGATATTCTGAGTCAAACTAGATTTTGAAGCTTCAAAAAGTCCTATAAGTATTTTGTTGATGGACGTAATGTCTCCTTCTCTTTACACCCATGATACAAAACATCTAGAATTATTAGTGACCATCTAAAACTTCCATGGTAATCCTCTCTCAGATTTTTGCCTCCAAATGGTGCTCTCTTTTACATTCTGAATCCGGCTATTAATAATTCAACTTTATTTGCCTGCCTTGTACTCAGTTACAAATTCTGCAGTTATTTCCTATACTGCCCCACAAAAGGGAGCTAATCTTATCTTGCCAGAATAATATCAAAGATGTAGTTAGCCCTCTAGAAGCTGATACCCTCTCATTTCTTAATGATGATTTAGGGCAGGAGTCCCCAAACTGTAGCTCACAGTTCAAATTTGGTTGTCTGCTTGTTTGTATAAGTACTTTTCATTGCAACACAACCACATTCATTTGTTCATATATTGTCTGTGGCTGCTTTTGTGCTACAAGAGCAGCAATGAGCAGTTTCAACAGATCCTACTGTCCCACAATGCTAAAAATTTTTACCATCTGGCCTTTTACAGAAAAAAGTTTTGACTCCTGGTCTAGGTGGTTAGATGGGGCACTCTATCACAAGAATGCTTTCAACAAAATACATAAGAACTGACAGACAGTGACTGTAACTTAGGAATGTTTATCACTTTCCTAACCTAAAGTCTAGATTCTGTCAGATTCTAGTTGGTTCATAGATTCAACAGTGACATCAGAGACCCAGGTTCTTTATCCTTTTCCACTCTGCCATCCTCAGCAGGTTGACTTACCAGTTCAGCATGTCCAGATGGCTAAACAACTACAAGTGTCCTCACAGGAGAGCATCCAAAAAAGATGGAAAGTAAAGGGCAAAGGAGACTTTGAATTCTTTTTTTTAATCATGAAAGGAAAGCTTTTCCAGAAAACATTAGCAGAAATCCCCATATTTGGCTATGTGCATAGCCTTGGACCAATGGAAAATGGGTTTGGAGCCATGGCTGTCTTGCCTGGTTGCATATTAGAATTACCTGCAGAGTAAACAGCAAATTAGAAACACTAACATCTGTGCCCTGTCACAGACCAATTATGTCAGAAACTCTGAAACTGTTCCTAGCAGTGGCATTTTCTTTAACTCCCAAAAAGATCCCAACAGGTAACCAGGAATGAGAATCACTAGTTTCACTAATCATGATTTCTTTCCTGGAGCTAAGCATACTTCCACATGAACAAAAGCAGAATTCATTTTCCTAGGAAGATTATGAAATAGTTGATGGTTTAGGACAGGCAACCAACAGTGTTTGCCACAGTTATATACATGCATAATCAAAGCTATGGTTTTTCCAGTAGTCATATATGGATGTGAGAGTTGGACCATAAAGAAGGCTGAGCACTGAAGAATTGATGCTTTTAAATTGTGGTGCTGGAAAATACTCTTGAGAGACCCTTGGACAGCAGAGATCAAACCAGTCAATCTTAAAGGAAATCAACCCTGAATATTCATTGAAGGACAGATGCTGAAGCTGAAGCTCCAATACTTTGGCCACCTGATCCAAAGAGCCAATTCACTGGAAAAGATCCGGATGCTGGGAAAGATTGAAGGCAAAAAGAGAAACGGACAGTAGAGGATGAAATGGTTAGATAGCATCACCAACTCAATGGACAAGAATTTGAGCAAACTCTGGGAGAGAGTGAAAGACAAGGGAGCCTGGCGTGCTACAGTCCACACGGTCACAAAGAGTCTATGGGTACACAACTTAGCAACTGAACAATAAGAACAACATACATGGACGTTAAAGTAATTCAGAAGGAGAAGGCAATGGCATCCCACTCCAGTACTCTTGCCTGGAAACTCCCATGGACAGAGGAGCCTGGTAGGCTGCAGTCCATGGGGTCGCTGAGTCAGACATGACTGAGCGACTTCACTTTCACTTTTCACTTTCATGCATTGGAGAAGGAAATGGCAACCCACTCCAGTGTTCTCGCCTGGAGAATCCCAGGGATGGCGGAGCCCAATGGGCTGCCATTTGTGGGTTCACACAGAGTCAGACACGACTGAAGCAACTTAGCAGCAGCAAAGTAATTCAGATAGATGGTGGGACTAATGTGGAAGAGACAATTAGCAAGGATCCCCCTAAAATCCTCAAAGAATGGGGAGAAGTACTCAGAAAGCTTCAGAGCGACAACTCAGAGAAGAGTAGAGGGCCATGAACTTCAAGGAAGAAAGAACACGCAGATGGAGATCACAGGAGATAGGCAGTGTTACAATTGTAAGGAATACAGCAAAGAAAGGAGTTCTGAGAGTACAACTGGTTCAGTATTAGGCACACTGAGGGTAAAATGTCTGTGTTATTTCAACAAAAAGACTCACCCGTCTAGAATTCAAATAAGTATTCTTTATAAAACGTTTTTGAGAATGATAGGCAGGAGGCTACAAATAATTTCCTCAAGGAATAGGCATAAACTAAGTCAGGAGAAAACTCTGAGGATGGTGGAGATCATCAGTCTGGGTGAAGCTGTTCTGTGAGATATGTAAAATACAGAGAAAAGCATACAACAAATGCAAATCAAGTATGCTACCAACTGTTAATAGATTGTAGATGTTTAGAATTATCCTGAACTTCTGCTAAAGATAATAAAAATTTGAATGCTTTACCTGACATACTTTAAACCTTAATGATAAAATTAGTTTTCAACTAATAAGACTAATCAATTAACAGGACAAATCCAGTCCTAATTCCAGATTCCCCGGATTGAGTCCTCACTTAAACCAAAGATGGATTTGCACATGACTAGTAACCACAGAATGTGAGTGACTTTTGGTCTCCAATGAAACATCCTGGGAAAATTGTTTTCCCTGAACTCATTTAAAAACAGCTCACTGCTCTATATTATTTAAGGATCTTTTGTCAAAGGAATTCAGTGAGCATCAGCCTGAGGTCACCTCATGACTTCTTAAACTTTTTCATCCGGTGAACTCCCCTGGGTTTTCCATGACTCATATCAACTGTCCACAGAAAAATAAGTTCAGTTTTCATCATACAGATTCTGCAGTAGCTTTGGTCTCCCCCTTAGTATCACATCAAATCTGAAAGGAGGAAGTGCCCAAGGGGAGGCTGAAGGTAAAGAATGCTGGGTCACCCATAGTTTAGTGCCTCTTCTCCAAACACTGCCCAGAGCACTGGGCTACAGATGCTGTGACTTCCTGAGAACAGTCCATGATCTTGCTATGGGTCAACCAGCTCCTAGTGTAAAAAAACACTGGGAAAATATTGAAAATCTATTTGGTGTAATGACAGACTATAAGATAAATAGAACCCAGGAATGCTAAAATAATAATTTTTCAAAATTGCTATATGAAGAGCATAAAAACATCACCTTAAAAATCAGTGGGAAAATATTTATTGCTTTCTATTATTAGTAAACTTAAAATATGCCACTTTAATAAAACTATCATAAGTTAAAAACATCATTCCTTAGCCTTTAGTTCAATAAATACTTCAGTGCCTACTATATGCATGTCATGTGTAAGGCCTAAGGTTAGTGGAACACAATTCCTGCTTTTCAGGAAATTTAAAACTCTAAATAATACCTTGGCTTAAAACGAAAAAGTTAACATGATATTATAATATGGCACAAAGGTATCAGAGTAAGTCCAGCATTCACTATTAGAATTCAGATGTGCATGCTGTCACTTCGGTCATGTCTGACTTTTTGAGACCCCCATGGACCACAGCAGGCCAGGCTCCTCTCCATGGGATTCTCCAGGCAACAACACTGCAGTGGGCTGCCATGCCCTCCTCTAGGGGATCTTCTCGACCTAGGGATGGAACCTGCTCCTGTTACATCTCCAGCATGTAGGTTCTTTAACACTAGAGCCACCTGGGAAGCCCAGAATTCTGATGTACCTGATCATATTCCACACACTTTATGTAACAGGCTTACTAGGAATCCAACCATAGGCATCTCTTGCTAAGAAGGTATCATGAAGACATGATTAGGTAGGTAAGCCTGGCTTGGTAAAAATGCACTTGTGTCAGCGGCGGGTGACTCTGACAGCTGTATCTACCCATTGGAGATCTCCTTTGCCCTTTGTGTAACAGCAGAAGGAACTGTTCCCACCAACACCAACAGGATGTGAGACCAGACAGGGCCACAGGCTGGCCCCAGTCTCTCACAGAGAACGGTCTGTTAACGCGACCAAACCCTTAGCAAATTCAGTCCTTCAGCAAATATTTTTCGCGAGTCTACAATGTGGCAGAGTCACAGGGCTGTGTAGCCGAACAAAAATGGAGGAAGATGAATAATGTACATACGCTGTGAAATAATCAAGCTGATGCATTTTAAATTCATGATGTTCTTATTGGAATAGAGTGTCCAACTGGTGACAAATTTTTAAGGATGGATGAAGGCTAAAGCAGATCCAGAGGAAAATGGAAAGGATGATTAATTAGGAAAGGAAATTAGGTTCTATGAGAAAAAGTTAAATTAATTCCAGCTTTAACTTGGAGAAGACTAAGGGCTGACGTGATTATTATCTTTATGATCAGGTCAGATTTTATGGTTTTTTTCCCTAAAAGACCTAGACACAGACTTCCCTGGTGATACAGTGGATAAGAATCTGCCTGCCAATGCAGGATTCAATCCTGGTCTGGGAAGATTCCACATGCCGCCAGCAAATAAGCCCATGGGCCACAACTACTGAGCCTGCATTCTAGGGCCTGTAAGCTGCAACTGCTGAAGCCTAGGTGCCTAAAGCCTCTGTTCTGCAACAAGAGAAGCCACTACAATAAGCCGGTGCACCACAATAACGAACAGTGCTCGCTCTCCGAAAATAGAGAAACTCCCATATAGCAATGAAGACCCAGTGCAACCAAAAATTAAAAAAAGACCTAGACACAGAAGAAATAGGATAAAATCAAAGCATTTATTTAGACACTGGTCTAAATAAAACACTATAAACACACACAATGTGGGCCACTGACTCATTGCTTAACACAATAGGAGGTTGCAGAAGCACAAAGATGAATTACATATGTCTCTGCCAATAGAAGTCACTGCATTTCAATATAAGAAAGAACTCCTCTGACCAATCAGGTGATAAAACTCAAGAACTGGCTGAAGGAGCATATGTAATATAAACGCCTAGAGATTGTCAAGAATAATACTGACTGCTATTCAAGATTGTTATGATTGTTATGATCATAGAACCAGATGATTACTGAAGTTCCTTTCTAGACTGTGATACTAGAGCCCGTGCCTTAGTTTTACAATCAACAGTTTCCTTCAAGTGGTGTTAAAAGTAATATATAACCAAAGTATATATAACTGGATTTATACTTGTCCACTGCAAGGAGATCCAACCAGTCCATCTTAAAGGAAGTCAGTCCTGAATATTCATTGAAAGGACTGATGCTGAAGCTGAAACTCCAATACTTTGGTCACCCGATGCGAAGAGCTGACTCATTTGAAGAGACCCTGATGCTGGGAATGATTGAAGGTGGGAGGAGAAGGGGACAACAGAGGATGAGATGGTTGGATGGCATCACCGACTCAATGGACATGAGTTTGAGTAAACTCCAGGAGCTGGTGATGGACAGGGAGGCCTGGAGCCCTGGGGTCCATGGGGTCACAAAGAATCGGACACGACTAAGTGACTGAACTGAACTGATGGATTGATTAATATTACAACTTCATGGCAAAATATTCTTATGTCCATTTTTTAGCTGATTTAATCAAAAGCAATACTTAACTCTTTGAATTTAAGGGAAAACATCTGATAAGCCCTCTGACAAAGGGTTAAGAATTTAAACTCTGGATCAAGATTGGGTGTGTGTTCAGTCACTAAGTCATGTCCAACTCTTTGCAATCCCATGCACTGTAGCCCATCATTCTCCTCTGTCCATGGAATTTTTCATTCAAGAATACTAGAGTAGGTTGCCATTTCCTTCTCCAGGGGATATTCTTGACCCACAGATAGAACCCACATCTCCTGCATTGGCAGGTAGATTCTTTACTATTTAGTCACCTGGGAAGGCCCTGGATTAAGATTATTACCAATAAATAGATTACAGCTATAAAATGAGAGGAGTATTTGGAATATGATAATCAACTACATTTTAATTTGAATTTTCAGGTTGAATATGCAGTATTACAGACTAGAAAAAGAACTATGAAAGCTTAATTCTGTCCTTTTCAAGAAATGTAATGAGATACATATAATCCTGAAGCATAGAGTTTACATCTAGAACATTTGTTGTTTAATAAGAACACTAAAAAGAATAAAAATATTTGAAGCAGCTTTCTAGGTATTTCTACTAGGATATCCCACTAAAATTTCAAATACAATGCATCAAGAAAAGGGAGAGAGAAGGCAAAAGAGTAAGAGAGTGAGACCTTAACTCAAATCTGTACCTGTACTCTTTATATGTCTTTATAAGTATCACCATCTTCCCAGTATTTCAGTCCAGAAATGTCAGCCATCTTTGACTCCTTACTCTCTGTTCCCCACATTAATTAATTTAACAATAATTTATTGGGCACTTATCATAAAGTCTGTCACCACATTAGAGGCTAGGAGTGCAAAAATATATGACACTGTATTTGCCCTCAAGTATATGGCCATGTAAACCAATTTTCAGCCCCACATAATTAGACTGTTTTGTTTCAGCATCATTGAGATCATTGTGGATTCATATGCAATGTTAAAAGACTTAATACAGAGAAATCTCTCACACACTTTGCTTCATTTCCTCCAGTCTTAGATACTACAAAACTATAGTGTATCAAACCAGGATATTTGTATCGATCCAATCCAATCCTTATTCAGATTTCCCCAGTTTCACTAGTATGTGTGTGTTTAGTTTTACACAATATAATCATGTATATTAGGTTCTATATCCACCAACACAGTCAAGCTACTAACAATGCCGTCACTACAAGCGTTCCATCGCCCTTTTACAACCACACCCACTTCTCTTCCATTTTCCACCCCTACTCAACTGATTTTTAGTTCCTGTTTGGGTAGTGCTTTTTTCAGATTAGCTGGAACTTCACATTTCCTCCGCCTCCTGCTTAGCCTGTGAAAATATTGCTGATCCTTATAGACTCAGGCTCAGTCGGATTTCCTTTGTGAAGTCTCCCCATTCCCTTCCCTCCTCCACCTCCTGATTTATGCTACTGCTCTTACTTTAGGTTTCACCATCATTTTGCTTCTATCATGAATACGACAGTTTAAAAACTCCTTCTAACATATGTCTGTGGACATCAAATCCTCTTCTGATAAGTCTACGGAAATGCAGAGTGAGTTGCACACCAGTGATGTGGGCAGTTCCACACATTTTTAAAATACAAGAGCTCAAATGACAAAACTGCCTAAGAGTGAAGTCAAAGTTACCATTCATTACCTGGAAGACATGACCAGACTATTTCTTAATAGTTTTCTCTTAACAATAATAAAATAAATATATATAGGATGCAATGCAAATTTATCTCTTGATGATGAGCCAATGTGTTGATCTAACTTGAAATTTACCAGGAAAACCTGACATCTCCTGCCCTTTTAAAAAGAATAATTTACAAAACTATTCTCTAAATGAAGACCCAGTAAATGTTACCTCTTTCTCTAATAAAATTAGTATTCTATTCCTATAGTATACTGATGGCACTCAATGTATCTTCAGTTTAAAGGAAAAGGAACAATGTCATGCTAACCTTTTTTGATATATAAAATAAATACCATAAAAGGTTAAAGGTTAAAAGCTTAAAGTAGGATCATTTAGCCTCCTCTTCTCTGGACACACAGTCATTAGGAGCTGATCACAGGGACTGTCTCTGACGATCTCAAATAAACTACATTGTTATTTGTTCTTTTTTCCCCCTGAGGTAAAGCAAATATATTCCTTACTTTTTGAAAGAAATTCAGCAATACCGAGGTCATGATTTTTATTAAGTTCTAAAATCACAGCCAGTATCTAAATTGCATCTTTTGATAGATCTTTAATCAGTTTTTAATCACATTCACCACAAGTTCCAGGCACTGTAATAAAAATTTCCCTCTAACTCATCAGACCTAAGAGGAGTATGATCTTTTGGAAATTCCAACATAGACTTAGCTGAACACAGAGATTTCTTTGGAGCCTAATTTTATTTTAGCCCTCTTTCCTGATTAGAAATGAAAATAAAAAAATATTTAACCATTAGGTGTATCAAAGAAATGAATGGCTATCTGTACCTTCCAGGGAAAATATTGCCATCTAGGCAGGACCCTCATAAACTCAAGTACTTTTTAAAAATGCATTTATTTTTAATTGAAGGATTATTACTTTACAATATTGTGTTGGTTTCTGCCATACATCTACATTAAGTAATACAGGCTCAGTTCAGCCATGATGGACAACAGTTACCAATAAAATTGACTTACATAAATGTTTCAATTTTTGTACTTTTCCTTATCCTTTAATATTGAACAAAGTCAGAAAAAGAAGCTTTAAAAGGAGACTGGAAGAAGTGAAAAAGGAACACACTGGAGGGAAGTCATAGGGTGGAAAATGAGCCATACAGGGGAATATGATGACAATTTTTGATGGATTTATGTCATGTATTAGAGTGTCATAAGAAAATAAATTAAAACAGGAAAGAAAAGAGAGAGGCTTCAAAAGTCCTCCAGTGCTTCAACAACAATAAAAATAATGCTAATATAAATAGCTCTCATCTGCTTTGTGTTTGGACCACACAGTGCACTTTTGCCCACACATATTTTCTTTCCTAATCTTCACAATAACTCTTTGAAGTGAAAAAAAAAAAAATTACTTAATGTAGATGTATGGCAGAAACCAACACAATATTGTAAAGCAATAATCCTTCAATTAAAAATAAATGCATTTTTAAAAAGTACTTGAGTTTCATACCACCTAATACTGCAGCATTCAGTTGGAGGGACGGCATACCTTCTCTTAATGGCTCTCTGCATAGAATCTACATGCTGTGTTTAAACATACAAGTAGAGTGGTGGATCCAATCATCCACAGTGTGAATAAGATCTACTAAAACTGTAGTGATCTGACAAGATTATGGATTTCTGATTCCTCTGTGTACCTGACCCTGCTTCTCAGTTCTCATGTCACGTACCACATCCTAGAAGCTGCTTCTTTACTGAAACTGTGACTTTTGATGATATGGCCAGTGTAAGACATTGTGTCTTAATGACAAATTCGACAGAAGTAAAAGGAAACTCTAGGGACTTCTCTATGAATAAGAAAATTCTGCAGTGTTAACTGATAAATCTTTAATTTTTAATTTAATTGGACCTAATTAAATACACGTGAGTTGAACAGCGGCAGTTTAACAGACTTCATCCTATCTATGAAATTTAAACCTTCAAACAATGATTGGTGGGTCAGAAATGAACAATAACAGTTTCTAATAGAGTTCCATTTATAAAAATATTTCACATTTTTGGTTAATTTGTCATCTAGGACATGTTTAGTCTAAAATAAAGCAGAAGCCATGAATATTATTATTGTGGCCTGGGTTCTGGCCACATGAGACACATATGACTTCAGACAGAATACACTGAGTCAGCGTTGTGGTCTAGAATAAGGACAAATTAGCCCTAGATTGGACTTCATGTCCATGGAGTCGAGTCCCACGTGGACCAAACAGCTAATGGAGCTGAGTCATCAGTGTAGGGGCTCAGCCAATTATTTCCCAACTGAGAGGCTTTTTACAATACAGACTCATAAACCACCCCCTGGATCTATTTCATACTGTTCATGGGGTTCTCAAGGCAAGAATACTGAAGTGGTTTGCCATTCCCTTATCCAGTGGACCACATTCTGTCAGACCTCTCCACCATGACCCGCCCATCTTGGATCTATTTCACCCATATTTCTTGGAATGCTTATGGATCTGAATTTTTCAGAAGTTTCCCAGGTGACTGGATGATCAGTAAATTTTGCGAAATAGGGCTAGACTAAAATTATTCTAAGTAGGTATAAAAGGGGGATAGGAGTTCTCCATCTGCTCACAGACAGAAAAAAAGCCGCCTTAAACTACTGCTCCACCATCCAATGCTGCTAACTAGAAGTCTGATTACAATTTGACCCTTACTCCTTTCTTAACCCTTTGTTTGTGTGACTGATTGACTGATTTTCTCTAGAAAGTAAATTTGGAGACCAGAAACTTCATTACGATGCAGGTATTTAAGGGCACTCTATTAATCTAAAGACCCAAAACCTTCAGCTCAAGGAAATTCCTCCAATTCCTTTCCATCACTTCCATTTCCTATGTTCTCTTTTCCTAAAGCACCTATTTTATAGGTATTTAACATTAAGAATTAAAATTCTTGTGTTTTAACTTTTAACTCATTGTTGTTCTCATCTTTTCCTCTTTTCTCTCCAAATTTTAGAATATTTTATTGTCCAGAACACTAATTTAGGCCTTCACTCTGTTTTTCAACTCTTGAATTTTTTTTCAACTTTGCCTTTGAGATTTTTAATTTCTAGGACCAATTTGTGTTTTCTTATTATTCATCTTCATAACAATCTTTTCCTTTCCCTCCTTCTCCCCTCCTCATCCTCCCCCTTCTTTGCTTTTCTTTTAATGGATAATAGCCATTTGACTTTCTCTAAAAGATATTTTTAAGTGTTTCTTATTAAGTTTTCATCTATCTCTTGAAATATTTATTTTATAACCTTAGATCAGTAGTTCTGCTAGTTCAACTTGTTCCTTCTATGGTTTTTCATCAACTATCTGGTGATGGGTTTCCATTAACAGCTGGCATGGGTTACTTCTGCAGTGACATAGCTCCAATGTTCCAGCAGGCCTCAACTTTGAAAAGGCTCCTTTTATTTTCACATAAACGGTTAGGGCAGGTCAAGCAGACACACCCTTCAAGGCTCCCTGGGCATGGGCAGGCAGGCAGGCTGGGTATCCATCTGCTGTACCCCTTGCCAACTGAGGAAGATGTGTACTTTGGTAGAGAAGCGCTTCAGAGCCTGAAACTCCTGGCAGAGCAGTCTGTTCCGTTTTTTTCCCTCTGTGCCTGTATGTGGCTCATGTCACTGCATGATCTGCTCTCCTTTTCACTCAGACCCCTAAAGGCTTTGTTTGAAAATACATTTCAGATTTACCCTGACACTGAATTTCACCTGTGCCTGTCATTTAGTTTAGTGGGGTAAGTGAAAGGACTGAATTGCTCCACTGTTCAGATTTAGCTCCTATTTAATTATTACAAGGGCAATTCCTTCAGCTCACTCTCCTTCATGTTAGGTCACTCTCAACTTGCAGGATCTCAGGATTGCATTCTCTCTAATTTGAAAAATCCTCAAAATTTTCTGCCTGCTGATGACATTCTTCCTCCTTTTCCAACACCGATGAAATATACACGTATATTTTATATATATATACACATTCAGCCATATAAGAGAGTCAAGACAAGAGGAAATTTAGATGTTTTCAGTTTCATCTCCTCCTACAATAATTCTCTTAGATTTCTCCCATATTAAATCACAGATACATTCAGCTCTAGGCACAAACACAAACATTAAACCACATCTTTCGTAAAATACATAAGAAACCAGTAAGTAAAAAGCTCATAAAGCTCACAGGTTAATGACATTTTCATGAAAATATAAATAGATGAATTATATTTTATATTTGACCTTTCTTTTTTTTTATTTTCTTTTTCAACAAAAGAAGTTCTACCTGACAAGGTATCTTCTTGGGTAAACAGAAGTACTGCTCAAGTTGATAAAGCATACTTGACTACATATAACAGTTTCTATCATTTTCAAAATATTTAGTCCAAGAGAAGCCTAAAGTGAACCCATCATCATGGCCTATTGTATCATATAAATTTATAGCAAGAATTATACCTACAAGGTACTGTGAAAATCTATGTTAATAATTCTCAATGTCTTGGATGGTTATTGACCATCTGCAGTTACTAGTTACACAAGGAAACTGTTTCTTGCCAAAACACAGACCCAGTTGCAGTGGGTTATAAGTCTTACTAATCTGCATAATATGCTTCTTTTAGAGGTTAAACTTTTTTATAAATTTATTTATTTTAATTGGAGGTTAATTACTTTACAATATTGTATTGGTTTTGCCATACATTAAATTTTGAAATGATATAATTTGATATTTGCAAATATAACTCAGGAACATGCTATCTTCCATCTTCCCATAGTGAAGAATCAGTAATCACTCATAAGTCACACACCAAAATTCTATGTGCTCACCACATTAATCATAAGTGTGTGTGTGTGTGTGTGTGTATAATCCAGTTGTGATGTAAACTCAAAAACTAAGGGCTTTAGAATCTCCTTATCCTATTTCCAATTCACATCTAGATGGTAAATATGGCACAAAAAAATGACCTGTAACAAGAACTTGTCTGTCATACATTCATGCACTCAAATTGGCCTAGAGTTGATGGGACATGACATGCTACATGGACAAAAATATAAACAGAGAAAAGCAAACAGCTTTGATATTAAATGTAAGTTGTCCAGACTGCCCAGAGTAGCAAACTATAAAATTAACCAGTGGCCAAAAAGCCATGAGAATAAGTTTAAAGTATTTTTAAATATCAAGAGATGTGAATAGAGCTGTATTGGTAGTGACAATAGTTGTTATTATCTTTTCCATATGAATTTAGAGACATTCTCAAATCAGCCATGTCATACTAGGCTTCCCTCAAAAGTATGAACAAATAGCAAGCTACCACTAAAGTAGAAAAGAAAGAATCTGAAGAAAGTGAATGTTCATGCTAGCAGAAGACCCTGTAGTATATATGCAATGGAGGCAAAACCTGCCTCGAGTCCCAGAGAGTCAGGGATTTGGCAGTATTAAAATGATACATAAAGACAATTTCATTTTGATGGCCTAAGTTTAAAATACATCCCAGTGAAGACTGTGTGACATGTTATGTTGAGTTTGGAAAGAGAAATAATTATACTATAACTTTTATCTGTGTATAAAAATGTATTGGACAAATAAATCTTATAATGTGTGACATTGTTCAGGAGACAAGAATCAAGACCATCCCCAAGAAAACAAAATGCAAAAAAGCAAAATGGCTGTCTGAGGAGGCCTTACAAATAGCTGTGAAAGAAGAGAAGAGAAGAGCAAAGGAGAAAAGGAAAGATATACCCTGGTGGCTCAGAGGTTAAAGCGTCTGCCTCCAGTGCGGGAGACCCGGGTTCGATCCCTGGGTCGGGAAGATCCCCTGGAGAAGGAAATGGCAATCCACTCCAGTATTCTTGCCTGGAGAATCCCATGGACGGAGAATGATAGGTTACAGTCCACGGGGTCGCAAAGAGTCAGACACGACTGAGCGACTTCACCTTCACCTTCACCTTCATACCCATTTGAATGCAGAGTTCCAAAGAATAGCAAAAAGAGATAAAAAGGCCTTCCTCAGTGATCAGTGCAAAGAAATAGAGGGAAATAGAATGGGAAAGACCAGAGATCTCAAGAAAATTAGATACCAAAAGAACATTTCATGCAAAGATGGGCTCAATAAAGGACAGAAATGGTATGGACCGTATAGAAACAGAAGTTATTAAGAAGAGGTGGCAAGAATACACAGAAGAACTGTACAAAAAAGATCTTCACGACTCAGATAATCATGATGGTGTGATCACTAATCTAGAGCCAGACATCCTGGAATGTGAAGTCAAGTGGGCCTTGGAAAGCATCACTGCGAACAAAGCTAGTGGAGGTGGTGGAATTCCAGTTGAGCTATTTCAAATTTTAAAAGATGATGCTGTGAAAGTGCTACATTCAATATGCCAGCAAATTTGGAAAACTCAGCAGTGGCCACAGGACTGGAAAACCTCAGTTCTCATTCCAATCCCAAGAAAGGCAATGCCAAAGAATGCTCAAACTACTGCACAACTGTACTCATCTCACACGCTAGTAAAATAAAGCTCAAAATTCTCCAAGCCATGAACCATGAACTTCCAGATTTCTAGCTGGTTTTAGAAAAGGCAGAGGAACCAGAGATCAAGTTGCCAACATCTGCTGGATCATCGAAAAAGCAAGAGAGTTCCAGAAAAACATCTATTTCTGCTTTATTGACTATGCCAAAGCCTTTGACTGTGTGGATCACAATAAACTGTGGAAAATTCTGAGAGAGATGGAAATACCAGACCACCTGACCTGACTCTTGAGAAACCTGTATGCAGGTCAAGAAGCAACAGTTAGAACTGGACATGGAACAACAGACTGGTTCCAAATAAGGAAAGGAGTGTGTCAAGGCTGTATATTGTCACCCTGCTTATTTAACTTATATGCAGAGTACATCATGAGAAACGCTGGGCTGGAGGAAGCACAGGCTGGAATCAAGATTGCCAGGAGAAATATCAATAACCTCAGATATGCAGATGACACCATGCTTATGGCAGAAAATGAAGAAGAACTAAAGGGCCTCTTGATGAAAATGAAAGAGGAGAGTGAAAAAGTTGGCTTAAAGCTCAACATTCAGAAAACTAAAATCATGGCATTCAGTCCCATCACTTCATGGCAAATAGATGGAGAAACAGTGGAAACAGTGGCTGACTTTATTTTTTTGGGCTTCAAAATCACTGCAGATGGTGATTGTAGCCATGAAATTAAAAGACGCCTACTCCTTGGAAGAAAAGTTATGACCAATCTAGACAGCATATTGAAAAGCAGAGACATTACTTTGCCAACAAAGGTCCATCTAGTCAAGGCTATGTTTTTTCCAGTGGTCATGTATGGATGTGAGAGTTGGACTATAAAGAAAACTGAGTGCCAAAGAATTGATGCTTTTGAACTGTGGTGTTGAAGAAGACTCTTGAGAGTCCCTTGGACTGCAGGGAGATCCAACCAGTCCATCCTAAAGGAGATCAGTCCTGGGTGTTCATTGGAAGGACTGATTTTGAAGCTGAAGTTCAATGCTTTGGCCACCTGATGTGAAGAGCTGACACATTTGAAAAGACCCTGATGTTTGGAAAGATTGAGGGCAGGAGGAGAAGGGGACGACAGAGGATGAGATGGTTTGGATGGCATCATTGACTCAATGGACATGGGTTTGGGTGGACTCCGGGAGCTGGTGATGGACATGGAGGCCTGGTGTGCTGCAGTTCATCGGGTCGCAAAGAGTCCGACATGACTGAACGACTGAACTAAACTGACTGAAAGTGTGAGGAGTTTTGGGCAGGAGAGTCTGGGGAATTAAACATCTGTGCTGCATTAGCTTTCTAGGGCTGCATTTCCTTTGTACCTGTCTGTGTCCAAATTTCCTCCTCTATAAGGACACCAGCCATACTGGATCAAGGCCCATTCTAATAGCCTTAGTTTAATTTAATTACCTCTGTAAGACTCTATCTTCAAATATGGTCTCATTCTGAGGTACTGGCAGTTAGGACTTCAAACATGTGTTTTTGAAGGGACATGATTCAGCCCATAATATATGCTATGTTTGCTTGGTATTTTTGTAAACAGAGCAGCAACTAACGGGTGAAGGAAGGAGGGCAGGGGTGGGGATGAGGGAATCTTAACATTGAACTCTAAATAATACATTCACCAGAGCCTACACAACTGAATTAAATGTCAAGCAAGAGCCCACACTAGATGAAGGAAAAAATTTTAGATTTTGTTAACAAGAAAAGAAGCAGTGGCAACTTGAAAGAGATACAGTGGTTCTTGAATATGGACCTTACAAATTCATATTAATAACAATAATATACAAAGGTATAGATTCACCAACAAAATTAGAGAAACATTATTAATTGCAATGTGAATAGACAATCTAGGATTACTGAGGATGAGATCAAAATTAATTATGTATAAAGCTCCTTTACTGAAAAGTATAATAAAGTGTTTGTGGTATTACTATAATATGAGATATCAAATTACTATTATCTAGCCTATTTTTTTCAGTTTTCTGCTATCTATATAGCAGAAATTGATGTTCATTATTAGGATGAGATTTTTAATTGGGGTATTCGGCTTTTTTAGTTTTTTTTTTTTAGAATATCATTTAGAAGATATGAGTATAAATATGAGTAACATGAAATTTCCTGGCATTTTGACCCTTACTGAAAAATAAGCAGACCTGCTAAGATACGAGTGAGGACTAGCATGTCACTGTATGCTAACATCTTCCATTTCAAATTTTTCACCATGAAACATCCATGCATTTAAAATAAAAAGCTATAACAAATTCACTTCAGTAGGGTTTTTGACTTCAGCCTTATACTCTCCCCTCCAGACCTCACCAGCAGTCTGGGAATGCCACCACACAGTCTAGGTTGAAAGAAGTCAAAAACACTGGTGTTTCTGGGAGAACACACATTCTCCTTTCTGACTCTCAGTCAGCTTCAAAATCCTATGGGGTGATGCTGAGACCTGCTTGATTTACCTTACAATGTGACCTGTTTTAGCTCTTGTGCTGGTGACTCACTGAACATCTCTTTTATTAATCCTTGTATCCACTGCTAACAATCAACACTGTAGCTGAAACAGCTTTCAGAAATAGACACAGTGTTTTCCTGTACTCTCAGAGGGGGGAAAAAAGAGAGATGAGGGCATTGGCCATAGAAAACCATATACTATATATACTTGGCTTAGAAAGCTAAGGTTTTTAATCTGTATTTTAAAAGTTGGGAGTCTATTCTAAAGTTTTAATTTTCCCTACTCAGATTCTAGGGGACATTTTCTGTCTATTCTAGCTTTTTTTAGTTTTCTGATATCTATATGACGTTGATACTCACTAATAGAACAATATTGTTGGTTAAGATGTTTAGTTTTGTTGCTGTTTTCTCCTGTTATTTTTATTCATTTATTTATTTGGAGGAGTTTCACTTTCCATTCATTGATTTTTCCTGAACAGCCCTGTCTCTGCTTGCCATAATTCGTAACTATGGTTACTTTGAATCTTCTCTTTAGGTAGGACAAGATGTGGGGTCTCAGACTCTCCAACATGAGGAGAAATATGAACAAATTTGATAATGAAAACTTTCTTTTAAAACAAATTTGAGAAAAATCTTCACACATGCTCAGAGATATGTAAAAATATTTATGAAGTATTGTTTGAAACAGCAATAAATAAGGAAACTATATCTGTTAATGGAACAGTAGTGAATAAACTATGGAATATCAAACCAATAGAACACCATGCAGCAGTTAAAGAAATGAGGCAGACCTGTGTGTATGCCGGTCTCTATATTTTGTTTTGCTTTTGGCCATTCAGCCTGCAGACCCATTTTTTATCTGAAGGGAATTCTCTTTTCACAAGATAGGAATACTTGGTAGATTTAACATGTGACTTGCCCATCTCCTCTACATGCCCCTGGGTGGGCCTACAAAAATATTCTTTATGCTAAAGTTTGGCTTTTTGATACCTTCTTTATGAAAGAGGTACTACATCTAGAATATTTAGAAACAAGAATTAGAACAGTGTCTGATACATAATAAGTGCTCAATAAATGTCATCTCTTCCTATTATCTTATCCATCTGTAGAGAAATATATAGCATTAACTGGGAATGTGAATCTCAAACTTTTTGTACAACTGCACTATGTCTCTGAGCTAACACTAATTCCTGAGGACCAAGAATATCACTCTCGAGTATTGATCAGAGTGAGGATATGGAGGATTCAGATTAAAATGGAATGCTGATAGCCTCAAAATGGGTTTAGAAAGACCCTGAATTACAAACAAATACAAACTCAAGAGATGAAGAACAGATATCGTTAATCATAGAGTGCCACCCACCTCCCACCCCCGCCGCC